>JAUZST010014702.1:0-35059 GCA_034779995.1 Parotocinclus haroldoi
AGTCTTTATGTCCTGATATGTGTGGTTGTCCCTCAGTGTCCGAATGACTTTTTTACACACACACACACACACACACACACACACACACACACACACACACACACACACAGGTTTCCTTCATGGCTAAATGGGCGTGAGTGTGTTTAGCAGCTGCATGTGTCTTGCTGTGTTCAGACTAAATTTGTAGGTTTTAATTTGCAGACTTTATTTTTTTCTCATTGTAATAACTGTTGTGATTTGCGAGCTGCTAGTTGGTGATTCGGTTCCATTAGGGCAGTGCCTGTTTGGGTGCAGACGTGGGTACGTGTCCCAGCCATTATTCACCATGTTTAGCACTAGAAATTGGAAAATGGGAACGCTGCATTTGCACCTGTTTCTCTAAGCTGAAGGTATTTGAATGAGCGTTTGTAATCTACTCTGTCTGCCAGTGAGCCAACCTGCGTTCATTGGCGGGGGGGGGGTGGAGGTGGTTATTTAATGTTCCATGAAGAGAACTAGGTACAGAATGCCAAAATATTTTCCCCTCTAATTCAGGGCTAAAATTATTTCCATACTCTGGCTCTAATAGACATTGTCCAACCTTGTTTTTTGGTATCCACATAAGAGAGCTGTATCCTGGCTTTAACTGATCTTTAAAGGTCATATTTAAGAGTGGAGCAGCCATGTTGTATCGACCCGCTGCTATAGAGCGGTGGATGAAAGCCTGTGCACCTGCTCTGAACCTAACCATGACAGAATCCTCACACCACTGATGAGTTGTACAGGTGGGAAAGCAGGCTAATTAAAATGAGTTTTCAAAATTATTTTGTATTACAACTGAACTTCGGGATTTCCTCAGTTACCAAGGGATTTTAGTTAAACTGGCCACCATTACCATAAGAAGTTATGAAATATAATTGATTTAAAGAACTCGTAATTGTTTTTATAGTATTGGAGGCTTACCAAGTCTGGATTTCATGTTGGTTTAGTCTTTGTCTCGTGGCACAAGTGGAGAAACTTGCGGATTAACCGTAGTGGAACAAAAGTCAGTCCAGCTTTTCCTGGTGTAACTTAATACCCAGGGTCGTTGCTCATACACACGTTCTGCTCTGCTACAGGGGCGCTTTGACTTATGGTGTGTTTCATATCTGTCTTAGCATAGGTCCCTTATTAAGTGACCCTATTAAGTGAACAAGCTGTAAAAAGTGAAGTTTCTGTGGCGAGCACATCTGTTCAGCACTAGTCGGCACTGTGAGAACTATTGTATGGACTAGATCACAGTTCTTCTTCCTGCACTCCTCAGTCTGTAATTTTCATCCTCGCTTTGTGATAGCTGGCATTATTTTCATGTGAACATTAATCTCTTAAAGAAAAGAAGAGGAAAGAAAACAAGATTTAGGAGGAAGCAGAGCAATAAGTACAGCAATGGAATATTAAGCGTTTTGGTTTGGTGCTGTGCTCTTCGAACTAGCATCCGTCATAAATATGAAACGGGGCAGGTCAAATGAGGGGTGCCTTTCTGTTTTCCAGTGCAGTCTGGTGTCGTTAAAGAAGGCCTGTTGCCCTCCAGAATAATCAGACAGGAAGTTTTGTGGTGGCGTTCCTGAAGACCTTCAGTGCATGAAAAGCCATCATCTGTAACGGCCCCTGCTAAAGGGACTTGAACCAAACCAGCCACCATCCCCCTGCCATCGATTCCCTCTGTTTTACTTTCCGCAGTGAGAAACCCAGAAGGTGATTGTGGTGTCAGCTGGAGATGCGTCGAGACCTGGCGATGAATTTTATGTGGAAAGAGCTTTATATGAGATCTGGCTGTAGCACTGACCTCCTAGTGGAGAGCCAGAGGAAAAGAGCAGTGAGGTCAGCGATGTGGAATAGCCATGATCAGAAACAGCTTTTAGAAACGGCGACTGTGATCAATTACGGGTGGGCATTATGACAAGTAAAGGCAATTGAACGATAAAAATCGGAGCGTGCTTCAACAGAGAGATCACAACTATCTTCATACTGACTTCAACACCCACACTCCAAGTGCTGATATGGCAACCCAACGCCTTTCAGCAAGCTGATGCATCTACGTGCTTGTGGACACAATTAAACCAACAATAACCCATAACGGTGTGGTTCTTTGGAAACACACCATCCACCATTGTTCAAGTGTAAGAGGAGGTCAGACTAAATATGCGGCACTGTAGCTTTTTAACGCAAAAAGCATATTTTTGGTTGTATTGTAATAAAGTACAACTAAGAAATAATTAATGTGTCATTTAACCATTGAACCACTAAAGCTGATCTAATGGTGGCCTAAGACTTTTGCTCAGTACTTCAAAAATCCTAAGACTTTGTGAAAAATCCTGTATTGACCTATTGGATGTTAATTTGAGGACGTTTCCCTTACAGTCCCAGGAGGTTAAATATGACAGACTTAAAGCTGTGCTGTGTTAAGATGTTATGATGTTCAGTTTAGTTTCTTGTTCGACTCCAGAGAGGATAAAGCAGGTTTAAATAAATAAGTTCATCTCTGTAGATCTATACGGCCACTGACACATTTTTAGACTTTGTCGTATTGGTCACAGTGATTACCTCGAAATTACACCGCTCACAAAAATGAGGGGCCATTTAATTATGGGATATTTCAGTTCAAAACATCCCCTAATTGTTGTGAGCAGTGAAGTTTATATGGAGTTAAAAGCATCGAACCACCACCATCTGTGAGGTGAATTATGATTATGAGTGTGCATTTGTTTCCAAGATAAATGGAAGAATATCAATCCCATAAAGCACTGCAAATGATATCACCGAATCGTTGTATTACATCTACAGCCTTTAGCAGATGCTCCAATTGTGAGCTGAGCTGTTGACAGTGAAGAGCCTCGCTCAAGGGCCCGACGGTGGCCTCTTGGTGGTGGTGGTGGTGGTGGGATTTTAACTCCAGTCCTCTTTATATTCAGGATGATTAGAGGGGCCCTGCTAAACATTCAGAACGGTGTTCATGCTTTATTAATTGGTTTGTAGGCTGCAGTGTTTGATCACTTATAGTTATTTGGAGCTAGCTGGATCGTATTTCACGTCTCGAACATTTACTAGACTAAAGGCAGTGGTCCTGAACTTCTGAAACCAGATCTTGCTGTTCAGCTGCATTTTTCCATTTGAATCACCCTCTGATTGGTGGGTCTAATGTCAGAGTTGTGGGTAATAAGTACTTTACCAGGATGTAGGTCATTTAAATAAAATCAGAGCGACGCGCTGCTTCTGCAGGAAGTCCAAATCAAGTCCTTCTCGAACGTTCCTATACCGAATCCTATGATGATCAGATACACGCTGAGTGCACCTGGTCACATTGCGTTATGTTCTGGGTTTTTTTTTTTTTTGTTCATTTATTTATTTTTAAGAATTTATCACAACCTTTCAACATTTTAATCCGTACATTTTAAAGCATATTGGAAAAAGGGAACGGATGTTTCTTTCTAGGAGAGCCCCAAGTGATTGAGATTTCTTGTAAGGTCTCACAACTTCAAAGGTTGATTATAAATCAAGTACGGAAAATCCGAAAAGAATCTGCAATGTCTTACTTTTACTTTGACTTTGATTTCATTGCAGACATTAGGTATCTCAGATATTTCGTGTTTTTATCTGTTCTGGACAACCTCATTACATTTGTTAATGACCGTCCATTTCTGCATTTTACGCCTGCAACACATGAGACATGAGATGAAAGAAAATGAATAATGGTGCGATCTCAAACCGGCGACGTCAACAGGATTCTAATCCTGATTTGGTACAAAAGTGGCATGCATGTGGAGTCTTTTACGGGGGCAGTTAGTCAGACAATCTTTAAAAAACATAATGTTCCTTAAAAAGTGTATACATTTCATTAGATAACGTTAAAACGATTCAAGAAATCTGGAAGAAGACTGTAAGCCAGCCTGGGTTCTTCAGAACTTCAGAACAGAGTTTCAAATCCTGTTGCACCTTGAGCTTTGGGCGGTGTGCTTTTGGTACCCTGTGGTGGAACGTTAGGGTCCAGGTTGGGGCCCAAAGCGTGGGTATTCAAAATTGGGCTGCTTATTTCTGTTTATTAAAGTTCAGTTTTTCAGTTTAATACCAAGAGGCAGGGACCCACAGGATACAGGGAGTGAATTAATCCTGAACAAACCATCACAGAGCACACACACACACACACACACCCATACTGAGACGCCAGGGCATCCACCGTTTCCGTCAGTCTTGTGCTTAAACTCACGTGTCATGTTATTGCTTTGATCTGCAGCTGGATTACGTAGGAGTTTCCGGTTCAGCAAGAGAGGAAAGAAGACAAACAAATCGATGTACGAATGTAAGAAGAGCGATCTGTACGACACGGCGGACGTTCCCACTTACGAAGAAGTGGCGCCCTATCGCAGAAATCACGGGGCCAAACACAGACTCGTCGTTTTTGTTGGTAAGTCTGCTTGTTTGTGTGGTCAGTATTCGTAAATCATTTTGGCATGATCGTTCAGGGTGTGGTGTTCGGCCAGGTATTCCAAAAAAATTTAACGAAGTACTATTTACTAACTTTATTCAGAATGCCACAAGGATTACATGGGAAAGTAATTCCATTACTCACCTACTTTCTAGCACCCGGTCATGTGGTAGTTACATTTTAAAAAATACATTATTTTAATTCTTTTATCTTTTGTGAATAAACAGAATTACTTCAAATGAACTGTTTGCAGATTTATCCACGACCGCAATAAGCAATGACGAGCAAATGTAACACAGGTCTCCGAAGTCACTAAATATTCGCTACCATTAGAGTGTAAAACAAATTTTGACCAGGAGTAGAAGGCCTTTATAACATACACTGCTCACAAATATTATGGGATAGTTCATTTTTTTGAGAAGCGTATATAGCAGTGATGAGGGTTAAGACTAAACTAGTCAGCAGGTTTATTTTAGCTGGATCTGTAAAGATGAGGGGTTATTTTGTATTTGTGGATTTCTTCTTGGCGGTCTTATTAACATATCCCCGTCAGTTGTGAGGTTGCTCTATGGATTTACGTTAATTTGATATAAATGGAAAAAAATTGATCACTTTTCACTTTAATGCCATGTGATGGCATAAAAATCTTTATTTCAGTTTACATTGCTTCTAATCAGATGCTTAATGATTGTGTTGAGACTGGAAAGTCGGAGTTTTATTGGTAGACCTTGAAGATCTTATAGAGTTATAAAAGCTCTATGTTATGTAACCATTCTGCTCCATAGCAGATTTATATCATAGAAATCTGAATATACATTCATTCATTCATTCATTCATTCATTATCTTTAACTTAATCGCGGGCCAGCTGGTACCCACCCGGCAACTCTGGGCACAAGTGCAGGGACAACCCTAGATGTTGCGCCAATCCATTGTAGGGCGCGCACACGCGCACACGCACACGCACACACACACACACACACACACAGACACACACACACACACACACAGTCATGCACATACTAAGGGCCACTTTAGAGACAGGATTATGATATCCTAGCGGTTAGGGAACTGTAATCTCGTCCAGAAGGTCCAGGGTTTGATTCCCACCTCTGCCAAGCTGCCACAGTTGGGCCCTTGAGCAAGGCCCTTAACCCACAACAGCTTGTATGTAAGACTGTGTCAGTTGTAAGTGAATAAGGGCGTCAGCTAAATCCTGTAAACGCAAATGTAGCATGCTTGTCGTTGGACTGTGGGAGGAAACCGGAGTACACGGAGTAAACCCACGCAGACACGGGGAGAACATGCAGACTCCACACAGAAAGGACCCAGGCCGCTCCACCCTGGGATTGTAGCCGGGACCCTTTTGCTGTAAGGCAGCGGCGTCGCCCCCGAATCTTTCCACCATTTAGGCCTGTGAAAGCACCTGCCGTAACACGCAGCTCGATATTGTAAAGCTGCTTTGAGATAATCCTCCATTGTGACACACAGATGTACCTACTGAGGACTTCACACTCAGCCACTGAGGCTTAAACTCCGCCTGGGTGTTTATGTTCCTCTTTTTATGTCATGTTAGCCATATTGCTTTCATTATTCTAAGCTGTTTTTCTCCGCCGTGTTAGTCACCAAAGAATTGTTAACGGACATTTCCAAAGGGGTGGCGTAGGCGAGACCCTGGAGAGACGCCTGTTTTATAAAGTGCAAAAATCTTGAAAAAGGATTAGTGACAAAACTGATTCTCATCCTTATCCAAGCATTATGGAGCAAAGCATTCAAGGACAAGGGATAAGATCCAAGAAACTGAAACGTTTTCACAAAAGGGGTCTCAGAGAATGAATATATGGCTATAGCTCAGGACATTAGGAATGTGGGTTTAAATACTTTTGCCACATTGTTAATTACTGGCAACCTATTTTGTCTGTTAAAAAAAAGAAACGTAAATAAACTGTTCAGTTACTTTATGTGGCAACTGTAGGGGCGCTTACTGTAACTTACTGTAACTTTAGCTGAATTGTTTACAAGTGAACAGCTTTAGTTCAGCTAGATGGTCAACTTATTTAATAATTATATTATAGTAAGTGTGTCTATACATAAATATGATAGAAGTCATTTTAAACAAGGATTCTGTCTGTGTATTTGACCCCAAATCGGATAAACATTGGTACGGTGTGGAAAATCCAAATAACAACAAAACAGTGTGATTTCCATTTGCTTATTCTTGAAATAAATGAGCAGTAAGGTTTTACTTCTTCCGTTACAAATGATCATCAAGCAGCCTGTTACCTTCCTTCCTTTATCCCATGTACCACCTGTTTACATTTTCTATTGCTAAATGCTATGTTATCAAATAAATAACCATAAAGTCATAATTAACCACTTAATTAAAAGATTTTACTGTGCCGTTTAGTGGCTTGGATAGCAGGTTAGAGTTTGGATAATGGGCTTTGATGTTACATTATGCTTTGCGGCTGAAACTTGTCTCTCTCTCTCTCTTTTCTTTTCACCTTTTCTATGGTTCAGGTAGCCCCTAGTTAAGCAAAGTATTAGTTCGATTTGATCCCGTTATGGCAGCCTACATTCAGGTCCCTCCAAGAAAAACGCCAAGGTTCGTTTCCAAGACTAACTTTTCTATTTATCATCATAGAAAACTTTCAACACTGACAGATGATATCATTGTACGTTTCTTTATCCGGGGGGTTTGGGAGAGTTAGCTAGGGGTCAGGGTTAAATCTGATGCACTAGACCTTGGTTTGGTGAGTGAAATGCCGTGTGTGGGTTTCATCACCGATCTTTATGCATATGCATGTTTTTCCATGATTGCTTTTCATGATTCCCCAGTCATGCAATTAGAACTGCGGTCAAATTAATGCAAATATTTCCAGTTCACTTTCCTAAGTTGCATGACAGCGGCATGGACAATGTCACTGCCGACAAACCTGAGAGTCTGCTGTGTGTTTGCTCTGTTTTCTTTTCAGGTTGTTTTTCTGTCCCAAGAGATGAACCTTAGCTTTTCCTGCTCAATACTTTTTTTTCCTGTTTCATACCATTTTTTTTTTTTTTGCTCTCTGTTATTGTTTCTGTCCGTCTCTGCTTCTCTGCCTTGTTTTTATTGTGATAAAATGCATCTTTCTGTTTCTCTCACCCGCTCATTCGGTCGCTGGGCAGCCTCTGGAAGACGTTGTTTTTGAATTGAGATCCATTATTTAAATAACTTCCCTTTTTCTATCTCCATCCATCTCCTCTGTTTTTTCTCTTTCTTTTCTCTGGCTTTCACTCCAAACATGATGCAGACTCTGGGCTTTTCTTGGCCCAGGTGTTCCTTATTCTCTTCTGTTTTTAAGTTCCATTGAAACTCGTTCCTCTAAATCACATCCTCTCGTGTTAAACACTCACTTTCCCAATAAGTTTTTATCTCTCATTAACAGCAGGGTTATAAACTTTAGACCTTACTTCATCATGATTCCCTTTGCATTCCCGGACATGAAAGATCCATAGTCAGTGCCTGGATTTTAAACGATTCCCCTGACAAAGCGAATCTTATCTTATTTGGATAAATATTAGTGAAAGAGCCAAGAAAAACAGGGGGGGGATACGCATCCACATATACAGACCACCGTAGTGTGAAACCTGATTATTTAACATAGCAAATGATCTGCTTAGTTCTGCATATTTGATTTGAACCAAGGCCCATTTAAATGGCCTTCATATGAGTCTTATTAGTGCTGGTAATAACGCAGAGGATGTAACGCATGAGGTCTAGGACCATGATTTAGAAGATGATGTGGTGAAAATTCGGACATGATGCAGGTACCGCTCTCTCAGATCAGATGTGGTTATTTTTAAGAATTGATCAAGATTGCACAATTAGTGCATTAATAATCATTAGTTGTAGTTTATTAAGTTAATCTGGCCCGGTAACAAACCAAACATAAATATGTTTAGTTAAAGTCCCTCCAGAAATTGAATACGAGTCCTAAGAAGGTTAGTGGCAACAGAGAACCAAGGAAAAACAGTGAGAACCATGACGGCGCTTAATATATCCATAAAAAGCATTAGAACTCGTATTTCATCGAATGATTTTTATTTCTTTTGTTTCTGAATATACAGTGTTTTATCCAGTGTTTAAACATACACTAGAACTCCATTAATGCTGCCCCTGTAGTCAGAACCAGTAGAGTCGAGTCCGAGTCCAGACCACGACTGGGACACCGAGACAAGAAGAGATGAGACGGAAGGGTTTTTTTTTTTTGTTTTGTTTTTTTTAAATAAATGAAGAAAATGGGGAAAAAAAATAATTAGTCTTGCCCATTACAGTCATGATACATTATTTGGTCATATTAATCATAAGTATAACAATAAATAATAGACAGCCTACATGTATTATTAGTTGATTTTTATTTTATCATTGTGTCTATTGGAAGCAGATGATGATTGATTGATGATTGTCTTCAGTTTTTCGTCTTCACTCAAACTTAATCAGAATCAGTAAATAAAATCACCTGAATATAAACAACATTCATTGTTCCTATTTTTATTATTTTTATTATTAAATGTGAAAACACAACAATAACACTTCAATCTGTTCTCAACCAAAACCGATCCTAAAGTTTACTAACAGTGAAGAGAGCAGATGAAAATGCAAACCATCTTGGTCAAAAACGTCTGACTATTTAAAGTAAAACGTGTTCATTTAATCGGATACTGAAGAAGAAGAGCAGGAGCTTGATTTTCCCTGTTAGCCAATGAGAGTGCACATTTTATCTGGGCCTGTAGAAAAAGCATTGGTTTATTTTTAATAGCTTTGTTAAACTCGCCTGGTCCCGACAAAAGATTTTGGATTCCACGTTAGGTCGACACTATGGGTGAAGAGACCCTAGTCTTGCGCTGATGATTTGAGACGTTGAGACTCGGGCGAGGTTCGAGCTGAAAGGCGGCGCAGCACCACAAACTCCTACACACTCACTCAGACTAAATGCTACCGGTCTGGAAGTTATTACACATCTATTAAACCTCTCTTCTGCTAATGAGAGCACTAATCAACACTGACACTTTTACTGCTGCTGTAGCCTGCAGCACAGAGAGACTTTACACGCACACACACGCACAGAAACAAAGCGCAATATCAAACAATGCTCGTCGATACAATGGTGTTAAAGGCCAGAGTCGTGGCTCAAACTCTGTCATTTACTTATTAAGCTGATTTTTATAGTAGAAAAGGTTAGCCTCCGTTCAGAGCAATAAAAACATGCCACAATATAAAAAAACAACAACTTAACAGTACACAAGGTGAGGTTTATTAGCATAGCGCATGCCAGAGCAGCCATTATCTGCTTTCTCAGCGTCTTACTTCAGACAGACGATAAATACTTCAGTGGTACCTACCAATATCTTGCTGAATAGTCGGATAAAATCCCGAAAGGCTTTTCCGTGTTATATACTCGCTAAATAAATGATTTTGGCCTGCGTTTACCTTTACAGCGTTTAGTAAACTTTTTCTAGAGTGACCTCCAAATGAGCTGCACTAAAAACGGGTCTTGTTTAACAGGGGCAGCAGTGGCACCGATCTGAATCAAATTCGTAACATTCAGGCTTAAGCAGAGAGCCAGAACTACCCAAGGCAAGGCGGGCTTTTATTTTAATTAATACAATTTAAATACAACTACAACGGTGTAACATTGTAACGTTAAACTTAGAGACAGATAAATTAAAGAAAAAGGAAGGAAACACCTGATGAAATAAAAAAGGAAAACATGAAAGGTACAAAGAAAGTGAGTAATGGAGGTATGAAGGAAAGTAAAACGATCAAAACGGTTTATGAAATGCTTGTTCGTACTTTTAATGTCTCGCAGCTGCGACGTATCACTTTAAATCATGTAAAAGAGAGAATATATAGTATATATAGAGAGAATATAGTTATAATACTTACATAGAAAGGGAAGAAAGGGCTGAAGGGGGTAGTGTTATGTTTAGTTTTTTCATCGTTTTTTTTTTTTTTTTTTAAAAACCCTTCTGGTCAGGCTTGCATAGGGCTCCAGCACCTATTTGTGGAGAACGCAGGGTGTAACCCTGGATGGGCCAGCAGTTTGTCGGCGGGCTAGGCAGGAGTTGCTATCGGGCTCCCCTTTTTCTTTACACAACCCCGGTCTCTGCGTTGGGCTGGTGTGTTAGCGTTTTGCAATAACCGGGCACCGTAGGAGAATATAAAAGAAGGAAAAGGAAATGGAAATGAAGGAGCGTGAGGAAAACTGGGGGGGGGGGGCAATTTAAGAAAAGAAATGCTATCAGATACCGTTTACTTGATCCTCCTGTTGTGTGTCAAATGTGTCTGGACTCTCGTGAAACCATTTATTAGCAATTGTTCTTTTATGCCTTTTAGAGCAACTCGTTATTAGCCGTTATCACAAGCTTTGCACTTGCTTTTCATTTCATATCTTTCCCACCAGACACATCAGCTGTATCGCTAAAATCTGGACGCCCTTTTAATCCCGTTCACTTTCTGTGTCGGTTTCATCTGACCAGAACACCACAGATGTTACAGATTTGAACAAATTACTTACCGTCAATTAAACCAGTTCTCATTCATTCTGTGTGTTATGCAATGCCTGGACAAAGTCAGGAAACCTTAAGCCAGTCACATAACAGAAAGCATTGTTGTGGATAAAGGGGGAAATTAGCCATAGACTTTGGTTGTGTGGGTTTCAAATTCATTCTGTTTTTCTTATAGGGAAGCCAGATTTGAACCAGACCACTTGTACAGATGCAGAACATTCTTATTAACATTTTAATGGATTCATTAATTAAGCTTAGGCTCTGTGGCACTGATTCATGGCATTATACAGCGAGCCAGTTCGAGCTGTGGTTCTGCCGCTGCTGCTCTCCTTAATGTGCCGAAGGAGGGAAAGGCTGGGGTGCAGCGAACATCCGTCATCCCTGAGACGAGCTCCCAAAATATGGCTGAAAGCAAGCAGACAGGGCCTGAGAGGATTAGCAGATTAACGTCTGGAAACCGCTGCGCTAATGCGCGAGTGGTTGCATTTTGTTTTCTTACAACTTTTTCCTATATCACATACATTGCCCATTTAAAAAGACAGAGACTTGTTAATCATTTACACACACATCTGAGTTCCTACATCCAGAAGATAAATGTTCTTTCATTACCAGACACCCTCCTCACTTTCTCTGCTTTGTTACCATTGGAAAAGTCCATATGGGATTTATATGTATATGTTTTATAGGTTTTTTGGGCATTTAACACATTATTCCTGTTCTCTTATTCCCTACTTTTATATCCATGCCATTGTGTGTCCCTTGCATAGAAAAAAAGTAAAGAATGGGGTTTAAAAAAGGTAAAGGTTAGAAACGAGGAAGGGATTGTTCTAATAAAGAAAGGAGGCTGGTTAGTGAAAGGAATGAAATGAACAGAGAACGAAACAGCATTATGAAAGACTTTGTATTAAAACCAGTAATGTTTTGTTTTTAGGAATCTGAAACTGTAGAGCAGTCTTGATCAGTTTGGTTCTTCCGTCATCTCTTCCATCATCTCACACACACACACACACACACACACACACACTCTGTCTGTCTCACTGGCTTACACTGGTGTTGTGATGAGAAAGGCAGCTGTGAATGGAGGCCTCTCGTCTCTCTGGTCTCTACAGGGCAGTTGAACTAAAGTGAAAGCTGGCACAGCTCAAGGTCTTGGGAAAACTGTCAGGAATTTCACCTACTTACTGAAAGATGTCGTTACCCTGTTATTGTGCTTTTACTCACCGCCCCTTTTTGTCTGTGGATGTAGTTGTCTGGGTCAAAATCGTTCCTTTACGCTTGGTGTCTCTCCACCGTTTGATTAGATTAAATTCCACTTTATTGTCATTTGTGCAGAGTATGAATACTAAGTGAAGTTTGCTTCTAACTAGAAGTACAGTACAGTAGTATTTACAGATAAATACTGCAGTAGTGGAGTGTTTTAGTGAATAAATCAGTATTTCATGTTGTGTGCAGTGAATACATTTAAGTGTCCAGGATGTACTAAACCTCCTCTTCCTTTAAATGCATGTCTGGCTCATTGTTAACAGCCTAATTTAAATCAAAACCTTTTCAAAGCCGACAGATTTATTAAAACAGTATTTCATAATGCAGCGTAAATCATTTCAGAAGTCTTTTACTTGTACCATTCTAATGTTCCTGCTTTGTTATGGCTGGCCTCATTCCTAAGTTACATGTATTTTCCGTTCCATTATTGCGCAATGTTCTGTAAACTCCTCTCAGCCAATCAGATTACAGTGTCAGAACTAACTGTGGTATAATGTGATGTAGAGAATTTATCATGTGGTGATGTTACTGCTCGGAATAGCGACAGTCTTTTCAGTTACCTGTGTTTTAACTCATTTATGTGGTTAGAAATCAAAATAATTATTGATCTGCGTGTGACGATAATTCTGCTTTTGCTTTTTCAAGCCAATCAGGACGAAGTCAAATTGATTTCTATAGCGCGTTTTACAGTGGAGCATTGTCTCAAAGCAGCTTTACAAAAAAGGCCAATCTCAAAATGAGCAAGCCCAAGCGGACAGTGGAAAAAAAAATATATATATTTAAGATGATGACTCCTCAGCGGTAAGTTATTGGAGGTGCATCGTCTCCTGATGACGGAATGCTGGAGGGAGTTCCTGCACTCTGGTGGGACTGGTTTCTGTTGATGAAGACCAGTAGAGTGATGCTAAGGTGGAGGAACGTCTAAGTGCGTGGTGCTGGAACTTCTACCGAAATATCAACTCGGAGAGAAAAGAGTAAATGTAGTTACTTATGGGTTAGGAGCTCAGAGTGTATTAACAATCACTGATTCGAGGTGCATCATAAAACTCCGGCAGCATTAACTGTAGCAGCATAGCAGTGAACCCCAAAGACTGTTTTGTCTGTTTAATTTGTTGACTAGGTTGCAAGCTTTAAAAAAAAAGCCACAGAATCCATTGTAGTCTAATGCCGACCTTACGCTTCCTTTTATTTTAAAAGTCTTTTCTGAAGTCTTCTAGTATGGTCAGCTTAAGAAAAACACTCTTATTTTCGTATCCTGTAATGGCATGACTGTTAAATAAGCACTAAGTAGTTTTGGTTTAACGCTATGGCTGTGTTCAGACGTGCAGATCCTTATGCAGGGCAGGGGCTATTAGGAAACAGGCTAAAGTGTACAAACAATGCATGCAGAGAAACAGATGGACTAGTCTATAGCTGTAGAACTACAAAGTGCTTTTATATGGTAAGAGGACCTGATGAAATGTAAACAAGGTGTACCTAGTAAAGTGGCAGGTAGTGCATAATAATACCCAGTACAGGATTGGTAGGGGTACCGTAGCAACAATATGAATAAGATGTCTGCATTTTCAAATTACCATACCCATTCCTGTCTGACTTTGTGTGTGTGTGTGTGTGTGTGTGTGTGTGTGTTTAGGTCCTACAGGAGTGGGTTTAAATGAACTGAAGAAGAAGCTGTTAATATCTGACCCACAACACTTTGGTCTCACCATCCCTCGTAAGTTTTCACAAACCACGCGCACACTTTTTCCACTAGGCTTGTTTCAACAGGAACGAAAAGAGTTTCCTCCTCCTAAGACAGATCCACCTTTACCGCTGTTCAGCCTCTAGCTGTTTTTTGTCTCTCTCGCTCTCTGAGTAAACAGGAGCACGTTTTCAGGAGGATGGATTAGAGCAGACGCTGTTGGGTCAAATGAGTCTGATTCAAACGCGTGCATAAATCATGTCCTTTAAACAGGTTGACCGGTTGCAGAGAGCGACTGCATGTTTAGAAGCAAGTTAAAGGAGTGAGTAGAGCCTGAGAGATGGATGAGAGAAGGGGAGTACTAGTTTTAGGCGGGGACGGGGGACGGGGGACGGACAAGAACTCCACCACTGCCGATAGAAACTGGGATGTTGCTTCCACCGGGTTTGGCTGTAATAGATGTGTCTGATTCCCACTCTGACACACTGAAATGCCACTGGTATTTAAAATCCCATCCTCAGCTTTCTGCCTTAATGCTGCTTAATTGCTCACAAATGTGACCTGTGCATGTGCCTGTGTAATTGGTCTAGCTCGCGCTCCACGCTTACACAGGATTTAAATGAAGGAGATTGATTCTTGGAAAGTTCACGTTCTTCCTCTTTTCAGTCCTCTGAATTATTTGCCAAAATTTAGAGTTTCCAAGTTTATAACGCTTGTTTGTTCAGACTGGCGTAAAAGCGTTAAATGTCATTTGATTTTTAAAAAAAAATTGTTACTCTTTTACAGTAACACACGGAGCAGGCAGTATGTAGAGTGGGATTCTGATTCTATCCTTTACTGCTGTTTCCGTGATGGTGGAATGGATTTTACATTCTATACTTTCTCATTTCATTTCCTATGCCACGGAGCCAACGCATATGATCTATTTGCTATCAGCAAGGGCATGTTAAGGCGGACGGATAGTCTGTCCACCGCGGTCTGGACCGTAATTACAGCTTCTCTCATGTCTGCGGTGCACTCCTCTAATCGCACGCAGATTTAACCCTCAGCCTGGCTTTCATTCTCTCCGTGGCTGTGATTTATGCGCCATTTTATTGAAGCTCGTCTTTCCTAAAAGTGAACGGTGATGTAATAAATCCGACGTGTCCACACCAATGAGCTCGCCTGACCCATGTCATATGAAGACAAAATGATGTGGGTGAATGGCCCCGGCTGCTGTGACCCACATGAACAAGGAACGGTAATGATGGGCGGCAGATAGAGATGTGTCTACTGATGGTTCCATGACTAAAGGAAGCAAAGTGAGAGTTCTGCGATTCGTCTTTCACTTAATGCAACACATGCATTGTACAAACTGGGTGAATTTGGAAGGTTTGGAGTTTCATTCCATGCGTTTCCTGCTCAGAATCATAAAAAGTACTCTGGTACAGGTAGTAGTTAAGAATAATAACTCAGCAAAGTGTAGAAAGGCCCCGCGTGATGTGAATGACAGATGGAAGCAGGGGTTTACAAAAATGTATTTCTTCCATACAGTTCTAGGTTTGGTTTGTTTACACCGTGGCCTCCCGGCATTTTTAGGTTTAATCTCACTTCCAGCCACCGAAATGCATTCATTGCGAATTTGCCTTTATACCTTTATACGACACCTCTGCACTCAAGCGCTTTGCAATGTGATATTATATTTTATTGGATACTGAACGAGAAGAGCAGGAGCCTGTTTTAGAACTGTTATAGAATCAGAGTGCAGATTTTATCTAGGCGTGAGAGAAAGGGCTGATTTACCTCAGACCGTCTCAGACGTTACAGCAAGGGTCCACCTTACAAGACAAGAACGAGTCTAAATTGGGATTTTCAGAGGATCTGGAAAGGATTGTCCATCCATTCATGCATTATCTTGCGCTTAATCCACACGGGGTCGTGGGCCACTCTGTGCGCAAGGGCAGGAACAATAGTAGACGAGGCGTCAATCCATCGTAGGGCGCACACACACGCAGTAACACACTAAGGGCCACTTTAGAGACCCCAGTTAACCTAAAACACGTCTTTGGACTGTGGGAGGAAACAGGTAGACTCGTGGAAGACATGCAGACTCCACACAGAAAGGACCCAGGCCGCTCCACCCTGGGATTGAACCCGGGACCTTCTTGGTGTGAGGCAGCGGTACCACCCACCGAGCCCCCCCGTGCCGCCCTGGAAAAGATTCAACTTGTTTTCTGTATTTATTTCTCTGTAGTTTCATCTCTTGCACAAATCCAGTCATTTTCCTGATTTTCCATAATCGTATCGACTCGCATCACAAGTACAATGCGCCAACAAGTTTCATAGTATAGAGCGTACAATTACAGCATGTCTAACATGTCGCTATTTTAAGAAAGGGTGATTTATTAATATTAGGTGGTTTTGTGGATTTTGCCATTGCTTTTTCGTCCCGCGCCCTGCTGGCTGTCTGACCGCTCGTAATCATTTTCAAATGGTCTCTGCAAATGCTGGGGCTGTTGCGCTTAAATCCAGGATAATGCAGATGGAAGGACTGAATCAGACAGCAGTGCCGTCAGGGCCGTGGTACACCGAGTCTGTGGCCGAGTCGCACCATTGCCGCTAGTTGGCCCCTGAAATTTAACGCTGACTGAGCGTGATGAAGTGGCGTCGGAGAAACTTAAGCGATTAGCTCTTCAGTCTAGCAAATTCAGTGCAAGAGTAGAGAAGCTAAGATATCAAATAAGTTAAGGACGCTCAAGCAGAGGATCTGATTTCTCAGCACTTGCTCGTCTGCAGTGTGATCGTCGTTTCTCGATCTGTGCTCATGTATTGAGTGAGCAGATTTTGTTAACTGATCTAGTCGTTAGCCATGTCAATTTGCTCATGTCAAACTCCTTATCAAATCTACTGATAGACTCTGTTTACTGCAGTATTGTAGAGTCTAGAAAGATTAAAACATGTTGAATTCATTCATTTTTTTTAATTCATTCACTTTTTAATACCCACTTATCCTGACTCAAGAGACACTGATGCTGGAGTCTGTTTGACAGGAAAGGGTGAAAGAGATAGGGTGGGAGTCAGACTTGGACAAGGTGCCAGTCTGTCATTGGGCACACTTTAGGGATGCCAGTTGTTCTTAAATACGTTTGGAATGTCAGAGGAAACCAGAATACACAGTGGAAATCCATGCAAACATGGACGAACCATGCCAGGACACGAAAGCAGGTCTGTGGAGATGTGATGCGACAGTGTTAACTACAACGCTCCTGATTCACCCTGATCAAAAACAAACATCTAATGAAGGATCTATTCAAAATGTCTCATCATCAGAACACCCAGCCCAGGATTGGTGCGTCACTTCTGACCATCCTGCCATGATGTTTCTGTTCACACATGTCCAGAATTCATGTTTATCTTGTACAGTGCAGCTTATTACTGATGATGATGATGATGATGATGATGATGATCTGTGGATGTCCAAGCCATCTTCTACTGACCTTTAGTAGATCTTTATTTGTTGTACATGGCAGCTGACTGGATGTTTCTAGAAGAGCACAGAGAGGGTTTGGGGCAGAAAGAAAGGAGAGGGAGCTGAAAAGACAGAATGAATGAATGGACAGATTCTGAACTTGTTGGAACAGTGGTAAAACTTTAGTAGTTTATTTTGGCATCGCTGGTTGAACAGTTTGTTCAAGAGGTGTACCGTGGTGACCCCTGACCTCATGGGTCTCATTAAACATGCTGCACGGCTGCCCTCGACCCCTACTAAACCGACTGGAGTCTGACCAGCAGGACTGGCACGCGTGGATCGATTTAACGGTACTGCTTTACAGCCGGGCAAACGCAGGGACATGGCTTAATGAGCGCTGGAGGAAAGTCAGTGGTGTCGTGTCTGTAATGTTTCACAGTTTGTAAGCAGAGCCAGTTTGCTCTTACAGCTCTATAAAAACACCACTGGCTGTGCTCGCAATCCTATATACACATCTATATATATATATATATATCTGTGTGTACCATAGATCGTTTCTATCTAAATTATGGACCAGTGGTCTATGAGTGATGAGGTTGTAAAAGCATGTTTAATGCATTTATCTCTTACTTGTTCTGTCTTTGATCCGTGATCCCTCCCTCCCACAGATACAACTCGAGCTAAGAGGAACCAGGAGAGTGATGGAGTGGAATACCACTTCATCTCCAAACACCTGTTTGAAACAGACATTCATAATAACAAGTGAGTTTTCATACTGCAGGCTCTTTCCAAATCTTCATTAACTCAGAATTCCACGGTTATGTGGACGGTTCAGTTGATTTTCAGTTCAGCTTTATTTAGTTTTTTTTTTAAAACCCAGAGCGACTTGAAACTGATGCATTCTTACAATGCTCAGTCCAAAAAATTACAGGTTAGAGCCTCCCTCAAGGCCCCGGCAGTGGAAACTTGGCTTTGCTTAGCCTTGACCCTCTGTAGTAAATGACAACTGCATCACCACGGTCCTTATTAAGAGATATAAGTGTAATCATTATAGTGCTGAGCCGACCTGTCTGACACCAACAACTGGAGATGGAGTGAACTGAACCCTGAACCTCATAGATGTAACTGAGCTACATTCAATACAGGTTACTGCTGGGTCCTAAAGCAGGTCCTAAAACCAACAGTTGTTTTAATTGTGCGTTGTAAGTATGCATCTGTTGTAAGTGGCTCTGCTCCTGTATGACTAAATGTGAATGTAAATATGGATAAAGATAAAAAAGATCTTGATGTTTAATGTCTGTTTTATAGGGTATGACTTATAGACCTTTGTCATTTTTTTTTTTTTTAATTCAATTCAAGAAACAATTGGATAGAAAGTGAAGACAACTTGCTTGTCATGGCAGGCTTTTGTTGAGTAATTTTAAGGTCAGATAGCTTAATGGTTAGTATGTCACGTGTTTGAACTGCTTATGTCCCTCAGTGCAGCTGATAAAAATGAATAATTGATCATATTTTGTGTCGACTGTGGGAAAAGATTGAAGTCAGTTTGTTAAATATTAGATGGATGGATGGATGGATTTGCCTTTGTCTTTGTAGAGTACAAGTACATGGCAACTCCCAGCTAAGCCACAGTTGGGTCTTTAAGCAACTGTAAGACCGTATCACTTGTAAGTCACTCTGGATAAGGCTAAATGCGGTAAATGTAATTGCAAACTGGTGTGGACCCACTGATGGAGGTCTGTAGTTTGTGTGTGAGGGTCTGGATGCCCTTCCACATGCAGCACAGGTTCGAGTTGTTGAAATGCTCCTGGACAGACAGTTTTCATGTGTGTTTGTGTCTGGCTGCCCTATTGCCTCTTTTCATATATACCCTGGCTGAACTGTAGGCCTCAGTATCACCAGAGTCCATTGTGGTTTGAGAACAGAACATACTGCAGTCAGTGTTCTGAAACTGATACTGTAGGGAGGAGGAAGCCCCTTCTGGCCACACGTTCACTGTCTTTGCAGTCGTTTTCACACGCCTGATAAGTGGCACGTACTTGGGGAGCAGGAACAATGAGAGGTGATCAGACTGTCCCAGGTGCGGGAGGTGAAAGCCTTGTAATAGCCAGCAATGTTTGTATAAACTGTGGTCCAAAGTGTCGTCTCCTCTGGTAGGACAGGAAACATTTTGAAGAAACTTTGGCGGGACAGCTCTCAAATTGGACTAATTTAAGTCTCCTGCAACAATAAACGTCCTTTAAAGTCAGTTTGCTTTAAAGGCCAATTTCTTATATAATATAATAAATCATAATAGGAAATACTAATCTAGTCTTAACATAGTGGTCGTAAACAGACTAGTTTGGACTGTTGGGCTGTTTCAACTCGGTTGAATTGCTTAGAGACTTTTTGTGTTAGTGACTCATGTTTCTGTGGGTGACTTTTTGCAAGCTGTAAATGGTGTTTAAGTATTTGTGCCTGTCTTATACCTGTATTTCCTCTCTAAGTTGTAGCTATATATACTGGTTTTTATTTACATTGAGTCTCTGGTTCATCTGGCTCAAATCAGTGGAAATTTGGCTCCCATCAAACAAAAGTATCAGTCGTTTCAATCACTCCTCAATCAAATGCATCTCTGAGACATTTACATATCGTTTGGGTGCAGCTCTCGTGAGAAAAAGACTGCTGTGACCATAGTAACGCCAGGTCCACATCCATTTTGGACAGCATCCTGCTTTACAGAACGTAATGAGAACGTTAAATGGTGCAAACGTGCATCATGACAGGCTTGTCAGTCTTTTTTTTTCTAAATACAAATCGTGTGACATGATGAATATTCACTGTGTTTTTGTCAGCCCCACCCGTCGTCTTTTCATGCCATTTGCCCAGATTGTGTGTGTTTGGCGGTACCGTCTCATTCTTCTGTGTGAGGCTGAGAACTGTAGCAGTTGAGGAGCCGTGTTTGATTGTGTCTGTACATGAGCATGTGTGAGACTTGACGCTTGTGGATCACAGGCTGTGCTGTTTGTACTGCATTTGTCTCGCTGATGGATGTTATTCCACAGACACTCAACAGAAAATAAGACAACAGCGTAGGAGAGAGACTCGAATGTCACTTGTCTGCCAGCACTTCAGACTTGGGTGCTGTTTTTTGCTGTTGTGTGCTGGAAAATGATATACAGTGGCTTATAGTTATTTGTTTTGAACAGAATCAGTGTGTGACTGCGGCACCGAATGACTGGGCCGGGTGAAACGGGAATGTTTGCGTGATTGTAAGCGTCGGATCAATATCCGCGGTGGCTTGTGCCAGCTGGAGCCTTTGCAATCTCATGTGAAGCACCAGTGACACTGGTATTCTCAAGGAAAACCCTGCACTGGGCTAAAAACGGATTACCCCAAATTAACCCGAAACCTCAGAAGCAGCCTCCACCCGAAATCCACTCTACACGCCACCATTCTGGACAACAAACACCATAGGACTCCAAACTCATTTAGAGGGCTGCTTTAAACGAGCTTCCCAGAAAACAGACATTTGTGGACAGCTGGGTTCCAGTAAATGTCAAATTAACAGTAAAAAGCCTCTTCTTAGCACCCAACAAAATGGGCTTGGCGTGACATTGTTGGCCCCTAATGAAGCGGTGTGTAAGACCAGGGTGAAACCGCTTTCCTCTTAGACAGGACTGTGGTTGTGGAGAGGATCAATAAATGTAACTTTAGATTCAGAGCGTCCTGAGAGACAACAAGTTGCTAAAGCAGCAGTTAATTGTCGGTTAATTTCCATAAAATAAAATCATGTTCTGGTGGAAACAGGCTTGTGGGTTCAGCAGTAAACTTTAAAAAACATGTCTAAGTGTGAATGAAGGTTTGTTCCGTACAGATAGATTAAGTCTATTTCCAGATCTTTAAACATTTAAAGTGCAGAGTCACAGCTATTCTTTAGGATCTGTTTAGTAAGCACATTTGTGTAAGGCCGCCCATGGAGGTCGGGTCCCCTGTTGAGTCTTGGTTCCTCCCAAGGTTTCCTCCTACCATTTTAGGGAGTTTTTCCTTTCCACTGTCGCCCTGGGCTTGCTCAAATTGGGATTGGCCTTTTAAGATAATGTATTACTGTAAAGCTGCTTTGAGACGATGCTACATTGTAAAAAGCGCTATATAAATATAATTGAATTGAACCGATACATAATACACATGCACACTTACCACCTCCATGACATGAGTGCTCCACTTGGAGAGTAGCTGCAGGCCTCTGAGGGCCAGGTCAAACAACTCCCTGTACTCCTCGTCAGACTTCTGACTGTCCAAACCTGAGCCTGTTACCACCTCGCTGTTACTGTAGCGAGCCAGCTCCGAGATGAAGCGGATATGGTCATCTCGAATCTGCACCATCTGCTCACACAGGTTATACTGGGGACTGATGCTGCTCTGGGTGCAAGTCCACCTGGGACCGACAGTGAAGAATATGATTAAAGCATCGCTGTTCTTTTCATTCATCTGATTCATGAACACCATCAAATGTTAGACCTGAAAATCTGATCATTTTGTAGTTCATATATCTGTTAATAAATATATACTTCTCACTAAAATTAGGGGATATTTAATTATGTGATATTTCATCTTGAAATACAGTCGAATCCGGTTAATTGGACCACCGGTTAATGGAACCAGCCGCTAATTCGGACCAAATCCTAAAAGTACCTAAACAAATCCTATTATATACGTGTTATTCGCTTATTTGGACCAAAATTCCGCTTAATCAGACCAAAAAAAGAAAAATAAGTCACAAGTCGCCACCTAGCCACTGCAAAGCGGGTCAGCGAGATATGGGAGGATTTTTGGGATCCCCGAGAGAATTTATGTTTTTATCAAAGGTCAGGTAATCAGAAAAGTTGTGTTGACAAGAGCAAAACCAGCAGGGGGTGAACACGTCCACCACTTTCTTGATTTTGTTCAAGTGCAGTCCGTCAAGAGAACGCGGATAAGATCTTCAAAATTGACTGGAATTTAGTAAGAAGTTGTTTTTTACAGTATTATGCTTTGCATGCTGAGTTTTTTGTGTTGTAGATCATTGTGTTTCAAAAAACGTGGTTGCAAATTTATTTTTTAACGAACAAAGTTTGTAAGCAAAAGCAGTTTTTTGTTTGTAGGTTCGCTATACATGTGGCTATTAATTGTACTATAAAGTATCAATTACATTGGCAACATGAATGCATATAAATATATCAAATTAAGGTTCAAATTGTGCCCTTAAACACTAAAAAGAGCGTTTCTGAGAGTCAGATCAAGCCCAACGCAGTGCAAAAGATCAGCACTGGTCTGGTGTAACTGGGATTGGTGTTAGAAACCAATTATGCTGCTAAATCTGCTATTTGAGGAAATGTAAATGTTACATATCTGTTACAAGTTTGAGGTTTATAAACTCACTTTGATTTATTCTCTTCATAGTGGGCACTCGTCTCAATGTAGCGTGACAGCTCAATCTGCATATCACCAAAGAGTGGCACAACCTGAAGCTGTGGAGGGATTTAAACATGTTAACAATCAGAAAAGCACCAATTCCAGAGTCTTCCATACTGAGAATTTCAAGCCAACCTTAAAGAACTTGTCAATTTTGCCTAAGTTTATCCTCTTCTTGGCATCCAGCTTGTAGATGTTACTGACATTTCCGTCCATCAGGTACAGCCCAAACCCCATGACCTTAAATGCATTGTTTGAATCTGTTTAGATGCGTCGATGATTCACGAAGAATGCTAACAGATGAAGTGTAGGCGGATTACCTTGAGCAGCATGTGTTTCTCACTCGGTGTCAGATACATCTTGTTCTCATAGTAGTCTACACAGATGTTAACAATGTCAGCCAGGAGTTCCTCATAGCCTGGGATCACCTCCAGCTGCTGATGTAGACACTATACCAACACACAGAGTATATTACCATTTTTAGAATTTAATTTGGGCATCTTATATTTACTGTTGATTGTTACTATATTTACTTAAATCTTTAAACACAATGTTCCTCAAATGAAGAAAGAGTTATAATCACAAATGCAACTTTACTGCCTTGCATTGGATGTACTATTACATGTGGAAATGTGTACTGTGGTCAGATGAATCAGTATTGCAGGTCTTTTTTAAAAGAGGAAAAGAAAAGGATGGAAAGAAGGATGCCATGTCCTCCTGACCAAAGACAAAAATGACCTTCTAGAACATTATCAGTAACCAAATCCAAGTCCAAAATCCAGGATCATGGTATGGGGCTATTTCAGCTCCCTTAGTAAAGGCCATTTCTACTTCTGTGATTGCAGCATTAACGCAGAGATCTTAGAGCAACATATGCTGGGACAGGGACAATGCAAAACCACATGCTGCACACATTACAAAGGTATGGCTGCAGAAGAAGAGGGTGCTGGACTGGCTTACCTACAGTTCCAATCTGTCCCCAACAGGGAATATGTAGAGAATTTTGAAACAAGCAATGCGACAACGTCAACCTGTACTATCGCACATCTTAAGATGTGTTTGCAGGAGAATAACCCCTGAAACCTAAATCGCTTGGTGTCCTCTGTGCTAACTGTATTTTAAGGGTGGTGAAAAGGAATGGCAACAATGGACGGATGAATTATCCAAACAGTCGCAGCCGACTCTCGGTCACTTGATGGATCATCGATCTCCACACATTTCTGTCTTTCATCGATGTGATCCATGAAGTATTTTGGCAGGATAGTGGAGTAGTTTGCCATTGCTTTCTCCACCCCTCCCCATTTATCCGGGCTTGGGACCAGCGTGCAGCTGTTTCCAGTTACACGGCTGGGGTGTTTGCATACACAAGTCAATGACAATTTAGAGACGTCAATTAACCTAACACGCATGTCTTTGGTCTGTGGGAGGAAACCGGAGTACCCCGAGTAAACCCACGCAGACACAGGGAGGACATGCAGACTCCACACACTCTTCATTCTTGCTACCCACCGAGCCACCGTGCTGCCCAGATATATATATACACACACACACACACACATACACACACACAGATCACAAAAATTAGGGAATATTATTATATAATTAAATATCAAATATTAATGATAATTCAATATCCCCTAATTTTTGAAAGCAGTCTATATTTACAGTTTAGCAATAATAATTAAGTCCTTTTCAAGTCATAGTTTCATGTTTTTGTCTCTTCATTACTTAAAAAAAGCTTGGAGCTGCTCACCGTGTCCAGCGAAGCTGCGGCTCTCATGTCCGGCAGGAAGCCAACCTCAAGAACATGAAGCAGGAAGTCCTGGTTATCAATTCCATACACTCTGTCCAGGAACAAGACCATGGAGGCCTTGTGATCTGGTACAAAACTAGCAGACATCTTTGGCTCTACAATTTGTCCATCTGTAAGACATTTAGGAATAAACTATTAGACAAAGCAACAGACATAGATGCATACACAACTGAAGAGCTGTTGAATACCTTTGCCATAGGTTGGGATCTGCACTGGAAGACTGATGACTCCTACTAAGTCCTCAATAGGCACCAGGGACCTTAGGATAGCCCTGATTCTCAGAGCTTCACCTTTACCAGCCTGGATCAGCTACAGAAATAAATCAAACTACCTATCAAAGCCCTGTCCCATTACCTGTACAGCTGTTAATGTTTTTTATAGCCCAAATCAACTTGTGAAACTCACATGCATCTCTGGGGCACAGCGCCCCAGCAGGTCAATAAGAGCGGAGTAAAAAGACATGATGGCATTCCCAAGATGCAATCTGTTCTCTTCCTGCTGCTCCTCCCCACCAAACCTGTGATCAGCCAATCACATTGTCAAACATTTCAGTTCGACCTGTTCCAACAGTATTTATGTAGCGCTTCTTACAGTCGAATCAAAACAACTTTGAAAACTCCATACAATACACAAGAAAGAAACCATTTTCAACCATTGAATTCTGGGTAAGATGAGATAAGTGTGTGTCTATCAGTGACATGCAGTCAGGCCCTTCTAACCCTTCAGAGAATGGGTAACAAACAGGCACATGTGAAATATTATATAAATGTTTAATTCATTAATAAAGTACATTCAAAACATCTACCAATAGAATAAGCCACTCTGCGTTTGATTGGTCCCTATGATGGATATCTGGTTAACAATCTGACAAGATATCTGACCAATCAGATTAGCACTGCAAGGGCTGGCAGATACCTGTCAAACCCTTCTCAGCATAGTGAAGAAGGTGCTACATATTTGTAATTCATAAACAAACGCACTTGCTAATGTGGCTAGAAAACCAAATTAAGATTTTAAAGGAAACTTTGGCTGCTCAGGCATACTGTGTACATAAGGAATTTCATACATGCTACATTTTGTCATTTGTAGCTGCATTTGTGGGCTGTTGACTAAAATCCATACAGTAATTTCAAGTTAAGCCCAATTTTGTTGTAAATTGGCTGTTCATTCACAATATACAGTATGGGCAAGCTACAGGGGGTGGGTGGTAGAAGGTGTACCACTGGTGCCTAACACAGTCCAAACAAAATCTAGGACAGAAAAAAGATCCATACATGAATCGTCTGTCTTTCTTCGGTGTCGGACCATTCCTGGCCGGATCCTCTGAGATCTTAATTGCTTCCTCCATGGCAGCCAGCAGGCCAGCTCCACCCTCTCCTCTCAAGGCAGGACCGAAACATTCAGGCCGACGAATTAACAGACGCACCACCACGTTAGCGTTCTCCTCCACACTCTCACCTAATGATTAGTAACAGAAGTTGTGCCATAAGATCTACATCTAATTTACCTTCAAATATAATATACATACATAACGTGGAAGACAAATACAGACCGTTAACGAACACAGCAAAGCGAAGGAAGTCTAGATAGCGCTCCCCACCAGCTGGGTTCCAGCCGATGTCAGGGTAGCCCTTGGACAAAAGCATGGGACACATCTGTAGGCCACAACCTGCCAGATAGGTCACCACCTAAAAGGGAGGATGAATAAAAACACAAACATGCTCTTTGTGTGTTTTCTATGGAAAATAAAGCACATACAGAGATATGATATGGTACCATCTCTAGGTCCTGCTCCTGCAGAGCTAAAGCCAGCTCATTGTTGTCGATACAGGAAGCAGCAGCTACATCCAGAGGTGTAGACCCACGCATTCCTAAAAATACACAAAGTTGAATAACTACACATTGAAATACACAGACGTAACAGGTATAGAGTCAATAATATAGAGACATATTCACTACGGTCGGTAGGTTACTCTGGAGCCTCTGAAAAGAGATAACACAGGCATACAGCTGGACTTGTAGTGCCAGAAGGGGTTTATTTACTGTCTCTGGCACATTTTGAGTTACAAATGATCATGTACATCGGCCGCTCATGAAGACCAGGTAGGATAAGGTGGCCATAAAGACTAGGCAAAGACAGTGATAGGGTCAGGTATCCATGATGATCAGAAATAATCAGGCCCATAAGGACATGGTAGGGTCAGGTGCCCATCATGGCCAGGTAGGGTCAGGTACCTGTGATGAACGCGATTGATCAGGAACCCATAAAAACCTAGTTAGGACAGAGATGGGGTCAAGTGTCCATGATGGCCAGGTAGGGTCAGAAGACTGTGATCACTGGGATGGATTAGGCACTCACAAAGACCTTGTAGGGAAATAGATGGGGTCAGGTGTTTAAATTGGATAAAAGGGGTCAGGAGCCTGTTATGATCAGGTGCTCATGTTGTACAAGAAGGAATGAAAGAAAAAAGGAAGAAAGGATCAGTACCTGTGGTAGCATAAAAAAGTGAAATTATCCTTTGAATTTCTTTAACCAAGAGCTTTCCTAATAGAAATTGTCATACTGTTTCCTCTCAAATCTAACGAATCCCTTGTAAACTTCATCTTAACATCTTAAATACAGAGAATAAGGGTTTTGTAGGTTTCTGAAGGTAAGCGTGTACCTAGGTGTTATTTTTATTTTTATTTGATTTTTTTATTTATTGCTGGGAGATGGTTTCCATGCACACAAATCTTCCATCCACCAAGCCGGCTTCACTCAGGCAGACGGGCTTGGCTGATATTTAGTTGATTTTGGGGGAAACAATAAAAAATAAAATAAAATAATAATAATTAAAAAAAAAACTGGCAGGTTTGGGCATCGTTTCAGTCGATTCAATAGTCTTAGGTGACTGAACTTCATTTACTTGCTAATGATTTACCATTTGAGATATACGCCAGGTATAAGTTTGTTGCTAACCATGCATGTAATATAATCAATCGTCTAAAGTTTTGTGAACTGGAATGGAATAATTTTTGCAATATAAATTGTGTGTGGTCTCACCCAGGCCGATGCCGCTGTTCTGTAGCAGGTAGGAGAGGTGATCGAACATGGAGCGTTGGTTCTGACGGCTGATGCGGCAAAAGTAACACAGGAAACGACAGCAGTTTGTCACCATTTGGGGGAATCGAATCTCCTATCAAGGGCACGTAGAGTCAAGCAGATTACTCGAGCTGTATTGTGATAACATCTGTTCAGCACTCTGCAATCGATGTTCTCAATGGTCAAATCTCTTATTAATCTCAAATATTGCAATATGTTTATAAGACGTATCAGTTTAATCTTACAAGTTTAGTTCTTTTAAAAATCTGTTACTCTTACTGGCATAATAACCTGAGATTTGGAATGGGTTGCAAGGAGAAAATGAGTGCTCTCCAATTTAAATACTGTTGCCCATTGCATGGCACGTGGCATTGGATAAATTACTTGTTAATGAATGACACCTGTTTTGCTGCATCTGGGTCATTACGAATTATGCTGAAAATTATGCTCACAGTTTCATTATTGCAATCCAAATCTCTATTGCTTTCTTTTTATTCATTTTTTAAGGTGACACTTGATCAAATTTCAAAATGTAATTATATTAGGCTTTTCTGACCTTATTTAATTTACATTGTAAACCTACTTTTAGCAAGAACACACAAATACCTTTGAGTCTCCTCCACCTCCGAGTACATTGACCATGACCTCCATGACGGTCTCGTGCATGCCGAGAGCCCTCATCAAGTTGGGGTGTTGATAGAACACCTTATTGTTCATGATGTTACTGAGAAACAGGACATGGAAAGGAAAGTTTAGTATAAAATTCATACAATCAACGACGTCTACAATTTATTTCCTGACAGACTAAATTATTGGATGTTTCTTTAGTAATTTAATTTCACTTAATTACTTTGGTGACTGCGGTGGCCTAGTGGTTAAGGTACTGGACTATGGAGCAGAAGGTCCAAGGTTCAACTCCCACCTCTGCCACAGTTATCTCCCTGAGCAAAACCCTTAATCCACAATTGCTTGGATTGAAAGATTGTAAGTCGCTCTGGATAAGGGCGTCTGCTAATATCATGTAAATGTAATTGCTGATTAGACCGACCATCCTAATTTTTTAATCACAAGTTTTCTTACTACGCATTTCTAAAGCTCTAGGTCTAAAACACATGCACTTAATAAACTGCTTAAATTTTTATGCACTGAGATAATCACTGTTAGGAAAGCTCTGGGTTTACATGACTTCGGCAAAAGCCTTATTTCTTTTGCAACCTGCAATCCCACAGAAGGATGTAACAAACGGAAAAGTTGAATAATTAGAATTATGACATCACTCTTTTCCTTTAGCATATAGCTGCATTCCAGAGTATATTGGTAAACTTTAATTCCAGGGTTGCCAGATTCTGGGCCGAGACTAAATTAGACTACTGAGATAAAATCTGTCTTTTTTAGTGTGTTTACATGCACCTCCTAATAAACCAAACGAAATAATGAATTAGAATAACAGAATAAAAGCAAAACAAGATTACTACTACTACTACTGCTGCTACTACTACTACTAATAATAGTAATAATAACAACAACAACAGAATAACAATATGAGAAATTTACATCATTATATGTCCTTTGAGATTATTGGCTGGTTGCCTAGTAGAAATCTCATTATTGCCCAACTAATTTAGCACGTAAATGCACTCACTGATACATTTCAATTAGATTTTAAGACAGTATAGTTTACTTTTAAAGAAAAAAAAACAGTGGTGAAGAAAAGAGGCTAACGACCCAAGAGCAGAACTGACTATCATGTTTACTTTAATGTGACAGGACTGGCTAAAAAAAAAAACAATAGCAATCAAGCTCTAACCCGATGCTCTGAATCATTAGCCTCTCCTCCTCTGGACCCATCTGAACAATGAGTAGAGAGCGAATCTGGCCCAAGCACTCCAGCAGGTCCATGGTGTCCTGCACGGATACGGCGTTGATGGCATAGGCTTTGGGCAGAGCTCGAATCAACTCGCCCAGAGAGTCGTACTGCCGGTGCAGCAGGCTGAACATCATTCGAACCAGCTCTGGGTTTTGGATGAAGGATTCCTGAGCCCAGTGGATCATCGTGTGGGAGATTAGCTCCTGAAGGGTGCCTGAGGGGGAAGCACATGCTCGAAATGACATTAATATTCTCTTAGTGTTTTGTCTTCCAGTTCTAGTTACTTAAAATGTTTTCAATTCTTAAAATTCTAGTTACATCAATGTTTAATTGATTTGTCTTAAATTAAACAAAAAAAAAACACTACCACCACCAACAACTAAATTTAATATATCTATCTATAATCTTTATTCAAGAGGTTCATTTAGTTAAGGATATTATTTGTTATTTTTTCTTGAATGACATTTTCAAAGAGAGTAGTCTTTATATTTTTTTGAATTGCATTTAAAATGTTTTTATTTCATTTTTTTTTTATTGGTGGTTTTATTTGGTTATGACAATGACTTTTTAATTAGTAATTTTATTTTTTGAATTGTGCTTTTTAATACTGAATTGTTTTTAATGAATGTTTTTGTTACTGATTTTATTTGTTATGCACTGTTCACAAAAATTAGCGGATATTTCATCACAGAATTCATTCCTTTTTGTAAGCAGTATATATTGAGTTTGCTTCTATGAATGACATTTTCAAATTAGGCATTTTATTTGGGGTTTTCACTTTAAATGGCTTTAAAAAAAATACTGATTTGCTTTTTGAATTACACATCAGTTTTATAAGTGATATAACCATAACCTATATAATCATATAATCATAACCTTTTTTTGAACAACACAATTTTGTTTTTGAATGACTCATTACTGTCATTTTAAAAACCATTTAGTGCTGCTTTTATTTGTTTTTTCTAAATGATACACATTTTTTAATTAGTGATTTCAACTGTATATCCGCTCTGGACTTTTTTATTTAATGACCGACTCACTGCCATGTTTAGCGGTGGTAGACCACAGAAACGTCGGTTATAACCACAATGCCAACCAAGCAGCTGATTAAAATTTTCATTCAGACATCCAGAACACTCATGTGATTCCCGTCATGGGAAAAAAAATAATTATTAGAATAATGATTATCTCCCTTAAGATCTCTCTAATAATTTTGCAACTCACTGGGTTTGACCTCTTCGTCTGCCTCTGCCTCCTCCTCCTCCTGCTGCTGTGGCTTCCGAAAGGTTTTTACTTTTTCCACCAGTTTGAGCAGCCTTCCTGTGAGCGATATGTCCACCTCTTCTTCCTCTTCTTCTTCTTCCATATGAACACCTGAGATGAAAGAAATCAATTAGCAATAAACAGAAGTTGAACTAAACTAGAAATTGATCTCTTTTTTTCTGTTTCATGAAAGTTTTCATGTCTGTGTTTCAAATCTAATAGATCCAATCTTATTTATCTGTCAGCTTATCTACATGTTTTTTTTTGCCTGTTTATTTTGTTATGGTGGTCTTTTCTCATTTGCTATCTATTAACATTTATTTCCTGCATGCCTGTTTATATTTCCCATTTGATCATACTGTACATACACTATATATGAAAAAAGAAATGAGACACACTACTTACTCAATTAATTCAGGTTTTCATTTAGGCGTTTATTTCAGTTTCACTGCTTGTGCTAAAGAGCTCCCTGAATTCATATATGTTAGTTCATGAAATGTCTTCTCTCTTGGATACGCCACAAAACATTGAAAAGTGGAAACGTTTAGGAACTCGGTAACTCAAAGTGCAGATCACGTAAAAGTACAGAGCAGGGTTTCTGAGGTGCATAGTGCATCAAAGTTGCTTTGCATTAACGTGAGCAAAACTTTGTGCCAAGAGCATCATGGCACGGCTTCCTTCCCAAGCAGCTGCATGCAAGCCTTATATGTAGGAGCACAGGAGTTGTGTAAAGCACTCCTCCCCTAGCCTAGCCTGGTAGCCTAGCGGCCAAGGTTCAAACCCCACCCTCTGCCAAGCTGCCACAGTTGGGTCCCTGAGCAAGACCCTTAACCCACAATTGCTTGGATTGTAAGAATGTGTCAGTTGTAAGTCTCTCTGGCTAAGGGCATGTGCTAAATGAAATAAATGTAAATGTAGACTATGGAGCAGCGGAAGCGTGTACAGAGGAGTGACGATTCACACTTTCCTATCTGGCCGTGTAATACATGAGTTTGGCAAACGACAAGAAAATGCTACGTGCCTGATTGCGCTGTGCCAGCTGTAAAGTTTGGTGAAGGAAAGACAATGCTGAGGGGTCGGTCTAGTACCCTTAGTTCTAGTGAAGGGAAATCTTAATGCTTCAGCATAAAAAAGGCATTTGGACACTTGCATGCTTCCCACATGGGCATCGATTTATTTCTAATTCTGGTTTCTTTTTTCTGATTTTAGAATTCCCATGACACTGCACGTACATGTATTTCCATACATGCTTAAATCACAAGGCAGGAACCTCAGTCATGGCCCTGATTCATGACTCAAACATGCATCACTTTCAGATACTCTCATGCTGCATATAGTATCAGTGGTTCAAACATGGTATGTTAATAGACTGATCAACTAACTAACTACTACAACTAACTACATGTTCTCTTTTCTCTCCTCGCGTGTGCTCTGGTTTCAGCCCCACACTCTAAAATGTTCCCCAGCTTCTGCTCCCCACAAGCTGTTCTTTCATCATCAGCTCCTGCCCCACAGTAATCGGACCACGTCAGAGGGTAGTAACTCTCTCCCTCCTCTGGTTGCCTGGGGATGCCATGTCACCAGTACTTATTTACTTAATCCAGTGTACTGGACTGAATGACGCCGACATGCCTACATGTATGTTATCCTGTTCAATATTTCTCTTTAATACTGGCTTAGACGCTATAGTTTTTATATTCTCTACTTTATTATAATGTTACGTTTTCTCTAAAATGTTAGTCTACCTATTATTTTATTCCCATGGTCCTGTTCAGGATCAGCTGTGTGAGTGAGAGTGATCATACTTTTAAATATATGTTCTCTCTTTTAATACACTGCTCATAAAAATTAGGGGATACTTCATTATGGGATATTTCATTTTGAAATACGCCCTCATTTTTGTGAGCAGTATCATCTAAGCCGCCTAGGGCTAAAAAGATCATCTAAACTCATACAGGGGCTAACTGGAGCTGCCATAGGTGATTCAAATCAGTGTGTGCTGACTGTGGAACTCACCACAGTGGTTCAGGAGGTCATTGTGGAAGTTCTGCAGATATTCTCGCACCTCTTCAGGCACCGGACAGTCCTCATCTTCAGGACAGTTTTTAAAGTTAGTCAGTAAGAAGACCTAGATTCAAAGAAATAAAGAAAGATGTAAGTAAATAAATGTAGGTATGTATGGTACCTGCTTTTTGTGCGCGTGTTTGGGAGTGTTTCACCTGCTCTTGAGGAGGTGAGCGGAACTCGCGGGTTTTTCGCGCCGTTTCGGCGGCAGACATGGTGAAGGCCCTCATGAGCTCATTGTAGCGCTCCCGCTGGTTAGACTGAATGTGCTGCACGAACTTATCAGAGAAAGCAAGGATGGCTTCCACACGATGCCTCAACTCACAGTCACAGAAATACTGCAGCAGAGTACACATCTGGCAGAGAGAGAAAGGGTACACCTGTTAACTTACACATCAATGCAAAGATCTAAGCTGTAATTAGTAAATGACATGGCATTTTAGGTATCTAGACATGGTGCTAGATGACCTGCTGAAATTCATACAGAGCATCAGAATGGGATGTAACTTCGAATGTGGCATGATTGTTGGTATTAAAACAAGCTGGGCTGAGTATTTTAGAGGCTGACGATCTACTGGGATTTTCACACACAGAGACAGACGTGTTTACAGAAAATGGTCCAAAACAGAAGTAATCGTGCAGTGAGCTGCAGTTCTCTGGCTGGAAATGCCGTGTTGATGCCAGAGGCCAGAGGAGAATGGCCAGACTGGTTCGAGCTCATAGAATGTCAACAGAAACTCAAATGTACCTCTTATTACAACTGATTAATATCTGAAAGCTCAACGTGTTAAACTTTGAAGCAGACGGGCCACAACAATAACAAAAAAAAAAAAACTAACAATAACCCCAATAGTAGCACACCTATCAGCTAAGAACAGAAAACTGAGGCTACAGTTTGCACCAAAATAAGACAGCGAAAGATTGGAAAAAGTTGCCTGGTCGGATGAGTCTGGAATTCTGCTTCGACATTTGGACGGTAGGGTCAGAATTCGGCATGAACAACATGTACGGACCCATCGTGAATTGTATCAACCGTTCAGGTTGGTGGTGGAACAGTGCGGGATATTTTCTTTGTACATTTTGCGTCCCTTGATACAATCAGTTAAACACCACGGTGTTCAACCTTATGACAGCTACTTCCAGCAGTTTTCTTGAGCCTGACGGTACTCAAATGGCCTCCACATTCACCAGATCTCAATCCAACAGAGGACCATTGGGAAGTGGTGGGAGACTAGATTTATGGAGATTCAACCAACAAAACTTGGGCAACTGCATGATGCTTTCTGGTAAATAAGGACCAAAATCTGAAATGTTTCCAACAACATGTGGAATCCATGTCAGTAAGAATGAACCAAATGGCAAACTGGGGTCCAAGATACACCAGCTACACCAATTATTAGTACATAATAAAATGGCCAGTTAGTGCATTCATTTCTTTATTATGATTATTATTTTTATTACCTGTAGTTTGACTGACTCGGGAAGTTTCATTTGCAGCAGTCCTTCCTCCGGTGCCTCTTCCTCTTCCTCCGGTTCTTCTCCTCCTCCTTCCTCTGCCTCCTTCTCCTCTTCCACTTTTTCTCCATCTTCCTTCTCTCCCACCTGCAGCTCCTCCCCTGCCCTCTCAATCTCCCCTCCTTCATCTCCTTCCACCTTCTGCAGGGCTTTAAGCTCCTCGTCCTCCCCTTCTTCTCCCAGGCCTTCATCCAGAATTTTTTCCTCTCTCTCGGTGGCCTCCTCTTCCTCTTTAGCTTCCTCTCCCTGCTCTTTGGGTGCAGCCTCCTCTGATTGCCCCTCTTCTTCTTCTTCCGGCTCTTTCTCTTTAGCACTTTTAAACACGCTGGGATCGATCATCTTCAGGATGTGCTTAACATCTTCATCTTTGAAGATACCCATGATGAGGAGTGTGCTAATTAGTTTAAGGATGGGCACAAAGTGGAACTCGGCACTGCCTCCTACCGGGTCACGCATGGCCTGGCTGCCATCCATGACGGCCTCGGTGAGCATGCATAAAGCTTTGGTCTTCAACTCCTATACAGACAAAGTACAGACAGAAATACTAAAAAGTAGCAATAATAAATGATGATGAGACGCAATGGTCTCACACACACACACACACACACACACACACACACACACACACACACACACACACAC
>JAUZST010014703.1:0-10507 GCA_034779995.1 Parotocinclus haroldoi
CCTGTCCTCTGGCCTCACCTGCTGGGCAAAGTGTGTAAATGCATGTACAGGAAGTTCCTCATGTTGGCTTAATCAAACGTTTCTGCTATTGTCCGGTTATCTACCAACTTCACATTCCTACTTTTCCCAGAGTTGCAACCAGCTCCACACTTAAAGACAGAAAAGCTGTAGTGAGCCTTCAGGAAAATGAGAGAGCCTTCAGAGAGTGTAGAGGACAGAGGCCAGTCCCTGAGTGATGGATTAGTGCCCTTTAAAGAGTGAACTTTCAGCCATACCTTGTGAATGACCACCATCACCACCAACCAGGATAAAGCAGTCCTTAAATGAGAAACTTAAAGCCTGTTTTGATGCAGCCATCCATCATTCATGTGTATTAAGAAAAAAAATCATACTACAAAACCAAGTATGGTGTAAATACACTTACTGGCCACGTCGTTACACATTGCTAGTACTAGGTTGGACTTTTTGCCTTCTGAACTGCTTTAGTTGTTCGTAGAATAGACGTAAACAAGAAATACAAGGTTCTGGAAACATTCCTCAGAGGTTTTGCTCCATAATGACATGATAGCGCCACCTAGTCATCTGTACGTCCATGATGCAAATCTCCCATTCCACCACAACCCAAATCTGCTCTGCTGGATTGAGATCTGGTGACTGTGGAGGCCATTTAAATACAGTGATTGTCTTCTTTAACATCGCTATCGGCATCAGTGACCAACTTAGCGACAAGCAAGGTTATATCCATACACAAGCTCATCTCAAGACTTGTCATGTACACACACACACACAGACGCACAAACACACGTCAATGCCAATTTAGAGTAATCAATTAACCTAGCATGCATGTCATTAAACTGTGGGAAGAAACCAGAGTACAGGGAGTAAACCCACACAGATGCGGGGAGGGTATGCAGACTTTTGAGTACAGTGAACTCTCATGTTCAAGAAAACAAGGTTTGAGATGATTTGAGCTTTGTACACTCTGTACACTGGGCTCACAGGTCGGCTGTGGCTTTTAAATGATGCCCAACTGGTATTGAGGACCCAAACTGTTCCAAGAGAATATCCGCAACACCATTACAGCACCAGAAGCAACCAGAACCGTTCATGCGGTAGGGTGGATCCATGCTTTCACATTGTTTGCGTAAAATTCTGACCCAACCGTCTGAATGTCGCACAAGAGATTGAGACTCATCAGTCCAGGCAACATTTCTGTGATCTTCTATAGTCAGGTTTTGGGGAGTCTGTAAACTGTTGCTCTCTTGTCTATTCTTAGCTGACATGAGCGGCGCCTGGTGTAGCCCATCTGCCTCAAGGGTTAACATTTTGTGCATTCAGGGATGCCATCTCGGTTGTACCGTGTGGTTATCTGAGTTACTGTTGCCTTTCTATCAGCATAACCCAGCCTGGTCACTCTCCTCTAACCTCAATAAGGCATTTTCTGCCCTCGCTGGATAGTTTCTCTTTTTCAGACCATTTTCTATAAACAAGAGTGATGGCTGTGTGTGAAAATCCCAGAGCATCAGCAACCAACAACCATGCCATAATTCAAAGTCACACAAGTCACCTTTCTCCCTCACTCTGATGCTCAGTTTGAACTTCAGCAGCTCGTCTTTACCGCATCTACACGCTTCAATGAATGGAGGTGCTGCCACCTGATTGGCTGCAGTCACTCTTTGATGGCAACATCTACACGATTAGTCACATGAATGGCAGTTGACTGAAAGGCTCATTTTAATGTACACGCTTTTTGGATATTGTTTTTTAAATCAGATAATCAGATAGTCAAAGTAAAACATGCCTCCTGTAGGGCCTGGTATCTTAAACATAATAGGCTGTTCTATTAGTTTTTGCAGCCTTGCCACTGCAGATATACGGCTAATCTGATTAGTGTTACACCATGCAGGGGATTATCACATCAGGGACCATAATAACATTAGGCTGAATGAAAATTCCCACAGCCCAGCATGAGTCAACAGCCCAAGTAATGAATTACCAGCAGTACATCTCGGAGACGGATTACGTGGTGCACAAGAGCTCGAGAGCTATTCGAATTCTGAGAAAGGCCAAGAAAAGAAGACCACAGGGAAAAGGAAACACAAGCTAATATAGTCCAGTTTGTGTGAAATCGCTGCTCCATCCTTGATGTGTAGGATGAGAAACGAGGAGAAAAATCATTTGGCATATCTTACAGGCTTGGGTAGATAACTGCCATCAACGAATATTATGATCATTTAAATAAGCACTGATACTAAAACATTCGCTCCTGCAGCGTTTTGTTTTTTACTGGTAAGCTTCAAGTGTATTTCATCCTACAGTAGATCAAAATCATTAACACAAAGCTTTATAATAACAGTGTTGAAAATCTCAAAGGCACAACACTTTTTCCACTATTGGTGAACTATTGGCGCTGGCATAGCCGCTAAGGCTAATGGCAGCCTGTGTTGAGGAGGACTCTGTTCCTGTTTTCCTTTCGGTTGGCTGTCATTACTATCCAAAAAAAAAAACAAGAACACAGAGGGTGATCTTCACTGAGCAAGCACCATTGTGAATCTGAATTACTGTGTACTGGATCGTGAATCGAATTTACGTCCGAATGGAGTCGTGTGGCTGGAAGTTTATGCGAAAGTAACGAATTTTTCTAGTCAAAATGTGTCAAGAACTGAAGTGGTCGAGAACCGAGATGCCACTGCAGTTAACTCACTGCACACAACTCAACTATAAAACTACGCAGGAAGTCCTGAAATATTTACCAAGGACTACATTTGTCATTAACCTTGGTTGAATTCGATATTCAGCTATCACATATCTTACTGCAACACTGCGCTGTTCATTCATTAAACTGAAGCTCTATGTGGTGAAACCTGCAGCCTGTGTGTACTTTCTTCAGCGAGCAGTGGTCAGCACAGCGTGCAGTCTGATCGGCCTGTGACTAGGCAGCTCCATACACTATTTACTCTGGCAAATAAAAATAAATGAATTCTTTTAAATTGGCTCCAGTCCGCCGAGGGTTAAAACTGAGAGAGAAATGCCAGCAGGAAGTGATATGAAAGTGTGAGCTCAGCACAAGTCTGACTGTCAGTGCACACTGCTTCACGTCCGGATTGATATTCGATGACGAAGTATGACGCAGCAGGACAGACTTGTTGCTTTTGCAGTCAGCTGGTAGAACGAGTGACTCAGCTGTATAACATCCAGATGGACATTTCATGTGTTATGTATGACAGTAGTTTTACTAATTACTAACGCAGCAGGGGCCATCACGATCTCTTAAAAAAGCTTTTTAAAACATCTCATTACAAAACTGCTAAGCGCATCATCAAGTCTTTGCATAGCTGGTGGGAAAAGATGGTAAGCACAAAGACGTACACTGCTCACAAAAATTAGGGGGCATTTCAAAAAGAACATAAAGCAAATAAAAAGGAGTATTTCATTCCTAAGAAAGTTGGTTGCTTACACAAATGAGGTATTATGGTAAATAAGTAATAAGTGTTATATACATGGGGGTGAACAGAAGCATGTTAAACTGGACGAGAGTGCCCCCACATTGACTGCTTAGTAGGGTGTATGATCACCCAAGAGTTCCAAAACACACTGACAGCGCTGGGACATAGACAGGATGAGATTATTCAGCAGTTCTTGGGGGATCCTCCTTGTATTAATTAATGTTTACTCACATTTCAAATAGAAAGCCTGTACTTATTACTCACTAAATTTTTAAAACAGCTGCATTACTTTAGCGCTTATAAGAATATATTTATCTACCTACTCTATGTAGGCAATTTCTTTATCTCCCTCTTTTTATTTGGGTAATTCCAGTGTGTCTTGCCCACTTTAGATATAATTTAAATATATACAAAGATATATCATTGGTTCCCACAGTTATTGGGAAAAGTGCAGTCAAGTTTTGAAAACGACTGATTTATGGGTTTCTGGTGAGAAATATCAGCCCCAAACACTAATCTATCATTTTTCTTTTCTTTCAATGTTTTTTGTATAATGTTAACATATATTCTTATCAATTCATTTTCTCATTCTCCTTATTCTGATTCATCTTCTTATCTGCTTAATGAAAAATGTCAATATTGTATGTTTGTTACTATGTATAGTTGTGTTTACTTGCCATGTACTGGCTATCTTTTTATAAAATAAGAATGTTAAGTTCCTCTGCAAGATATTGAGCGAAATGCAAAACCCTGGTTGTCAAGCAGCTCAGTGTAGGCATTGTGGTTCAAATTTACTCTCACATCACCCAGAGGACTCATTTCCACATAATTAAAACACCTTCCAGGGGTCGTCTTGAACATGACACCTAGCATTGTTCACATCCAGGCAGAAACCTGTTTCATCTAATCAGATAACTTTCCTGTCATTAATACAATTTCACTCAATTTCAATACAATTTCGGTGTCTTTTCACCCACTGTAACTGGCCAACTTTGTGAGCAGTGAGCAAAGGCCTTTTGTGTGCCACTCTGCTCCATATGTTCATGGTATGCAGTTCACTACACAGTGATCTTTCAGGAATTGGCTGTGAAGCACTTGTGCCGATTTCTAGAAGCGACTCATGTCTGAATGGAAGTGCCTTTTGGCCACAATTCTGATGAGAATGTCCTGTACACTGGGATTTTTGCCACTGCTGGTAGATCCATATGGCTGTCCTTTGATACACCTACAAACTCAGCCACTTTTTTCCACATTATGACCTTTGGCACAATCAAATCCAACACCTCCTTTTTGCCTATCATTATCACGTGCTTCGAGATCTATTTTCCACACATCGAACAAGACATTCAGCACAATGTTCAACGTCTCCTCAATCAGGTATTTTTAACCTGATCACCCTCGCCCATCGCCATCTGCAGGAGCCTGAAGTTACGACCACCTTAAACCCACGAGGTCACCCGTTTCTTGGCCAGGGGGCTTAGATGTACACAACTATACTGCTCACAAAAATTAGGGGATACTTCAAAATGAAATAAAAAATAAAACAATAAAATATGCCCGAATTCTTGTGTGCAGTAAATAAATGGTATTTGCTTTCTGGCCTTCATGGTTAAAGAGCACCTCTAGAATTAAAAATGAATTGCTACGCAATGCCATAGGTTTAGGTTTACCATACGGCTCTGCATGTCATAGGAGTGCTCATTTACCACTGCAAAATATCCGGATCTTTATTGTCCATACTAAGCTCACCAGGCATTACGCTTCAATCTCATATCGTAACAGAGATCTGCTCCTGGGCTTTAACACAACCCCACAATTCCTGTGCGGAGCTCAGGCTGTTCATCGGGTTTGGAGGCTGCGTGGTGAAAAACAGCTCACAAATAACGGCATGTCTAGTTGCTAATAGGTTATTAAAACGTGCTTAACCACATCCAAGCTCTGGCTGGCAAGCTCAGACTGGCATTATGTTAATGATGTGCAAGCGCACGATTAAAATAGTTCGCCGCTTTGAAGCACTGCTGCTTTTTGACCTCGCGCTGCATGGCAGGATGCCGCAGGGGCAGTGTGGGTGGACAATACAGCTCGGGGGAGTAAAGTGGGCCATGCTGTCCCTCATCAACCAGGTGACCGCTGCTAAGCAACCCAGGACGTCCACTGCGTGATGAAGCCATTGCTTCATTCTGAACGTACAGGAGACTAAAGCAAAGTCTGCTAAAAATAAACCACTGAAAAAGGAGATTTAAATTCAGCGCACAATGGCATGGATGTTAGTCATTACTTAACGACAACATGTGACTGATCCACACTAATTTAACCTGTTCTAATATAGTCTAATATAAATGTAGAAATGCTTAAAACACACCGTCCATGGTAAACATGCAAAACTGCAAAATAAAGTGTTCCTCGTGTAACAAGATGAAATACTAAATCTGGATTGCTTTTTTTAAGTTGTTAAGCTGATTTTGATTTTGTATCTTTTTCCAGTTTGCCTTTGCGTGCTAATAAGAAAGGATGTTGCCCTTGGGCACCAGGCGCTTGCCAGGTACTCCATTTCCTAATCTCATAATGGACCCTCTCTTCGTCTGGTTCCTGACTAGAAACAAGCAGAAAAACAAATTGTGTTTAAACTCAACATTTTGGTTCAAATTTGGTGTGAAGAAGCATTTCATTTATGAGGCTCCACTGTACAGAGATTTAACAGAGAATTGTCCCTCACAGCAAGAAGGTCCCGGGTTCAGTCCCATGGTGGAGCGGCCTGGGTCCTTTCTGTGTGGAGTTTGCATGTCCTCCCTGTGTCTGTGTAGGTTTACTCTGGGTACTCCGGTTTCCTCCCACAGTCCAAAGAAATGCGTGTTAGGTTACTGACTATATATTTATATTTATATTACTGGTCTTGAGATGAACTTGACCTTGACATAACCTTGTGTGTATTGCTGAGAATGGCCTCTGATGCCAATAGCTACGTTAAAATAAGCCAAATAAACAAACAAACAAACAAACAAACAAACAACAGAGCATTGTCATAAGGCAGCTTTACACTCATTTACGCCCACAGCCCTAACTGAGCAAACCTGGACTTCATAAAGAAAATACCCTTGGTTCAAAAACAGACCCAACCTCCTTAAGCAGCTAGAAAATATAAACGTAAGAATTACGTATATGAGTAACAATATATGTGCCTAATTCAATAAGTTTACAGCTGTAGTTTCAATTATTTAATGAATAAAACAGAATATTATAATATATGGACTATAACTACACCACTACACCACTGGCATAGCACTGTTCAAACACACTTGAAAAATGGTCTCCTGTTCCTGATTCAACTTGTGAAAGGTATGATAATTATTAGCTGAGGAGGTAGATCTGCTCTGGTAAGCACAGCAAACTTTTCATCCAGAGGCTCTGCTGGGGATTGGAAGGAATTTGCTCACTGGCAACCTCAGCTTTCTCTCATTGGCAGTCATTACTGTAGGGACTGCGTCATCTAACTTGTCATTAGAGTTTACAGCTATCTTTGCTTTACTTAACATTGCATCATCATTAGTCGCTAATCATGTCGAGGCAAGGTTATAACGATATTGGTCATACACACTCACATTAGAACAGTATAGAGCAATCAATTAACCCAACGAGGAAACTGGAGTACCTGTAAAAAAAAAAAACCCAACAGACAGGGGTAGGACATGCAAACTTCACACAAGTGCAGTCGGAGGTCATGATTGAGCTAGGGATTTCACGCGACGGCTGCACTAACCACATGCACCGTCGTGCCCCCTTTTATGGCTAGTGTAAATCATTACTATTAAGTATTGCCGTTTTTATTGATTAGTAGTATTATTTATATCCTACTCGATACCCAATAATGGTATCGGTGCATACCTGGTAATCTGATAATGGGAAAGCCCCGGGTTACATGAAGCAGGATTTCTACTTTGCAACCAATGAATAATCTCACAGAAGGATGGGATGGTAAGCTTCAAACTTCCTGACGTGGCTTTTTGTAAACACTGACCAAATATGGATCTTCACTATTTATGGTTTCTAATAGTACACAAAGGTTACCTTTTAACAAATTGCTCTCTATATTGCTGTAAAGATGGAGACGAGCTTTTAACAGGTGCTGCATTTAATTCCAGGGTTGCCAGATCCAGATAGAAAGACAAGCAGTCCTTCAGCAACGTCAATGCAAAATACTGCCACACATTCCCTTTTATTAAGGGGACCGTTTCGCCCAGTTTAACCTCTACAGTAGAGTGCATCTCTCGCACATTTTCATTTGCATATATCCCAGCATTCTATGCCAAACTTTAATATACTCATTATATTCTTTCTGTGGTGTTTAACGTTTGTATGAGTAGTTAATTAGCTGAAAGAATAAAAGTTTATTTTGTGATCTGAATACAAGAACTGGAGTTCACAATTCAGTTTGAATCACAATTCGATTTTCTCACAGGTATCGATTTTACATTGGATAAAATGCATTCCCTTTTTATTTCTCAAGTGTAAACAACACACTTTTATGATTTAACTTCAGTCCAATGCAATTTAAAGAACTTATTAGATACAGAGGGTTAAAATTGTAACAAAATGCTCTACTGTAGCGTCACCATATATTAAACATCCAAGTGTACATTTCCTTTTTGTATTATTTCAGAAAAATAACAATTCATGTACTTTTCTTGTATTAAACATTATACAAAAACAAAATTTAGTCCCCTGCTATTAAAATAAATTAGGAGTGTCACTAAGGGGATGTGAGTCTGTGAGCATGGTGTTCAAAAAATACAATAGATGGCAGGAGAACACACAATCCCACTTCTAAATATCGGCCCCTTTATGCAACTCGATGTACTGTGTCACAATTGTTACACTCCTAACTAATAGCAATCTAAATAACATTAATAATATTGTACACTAAAAATAGACTATAATGATCGAAGAAAAGAAATGGTTAATTAAACCGATGCTCAAAAATACAAAAAAAATACAAACAACGATATTGCACAGTAAATAAAAAGAAAGGAATAATGAATCATTTAGGTACTATTCAGTAAGGTCAGTTAACATCCCATGTTTATGAGTTGCTTCTTCCATTTATTCAAGTCATTAATCATGTCTACTTTAGCTCTGATATGAGCTAGTCATGTGTAACGATGGAACCCGAGGACTGCAGATGCGACGTCGGGTTGCCGTTGTTTTCTTAAAGGACAGCAGGTATGGCAGTAGCCCAAACAGCCCACTAGGGAGACAGCGTGTCCTCTAACAATCCTCTATAGTCTGTAAAATCTGCAGTACAGTTCCCTGCATCACACTGCACCACCACCTCCCAAATGATTCCACAGAGCTGTTTCACTTCTCCAGATAAGAGTAGCACTAATGCTAACCCACCATGTTCAAAACATTTATTAGAACCAAATTCCACACCTCTTCTGCAGATAAGATGTTGTCAGTTATCCGATCAACAAGTTTACATGCACTGGAGCAGTCAGTAAGGACGATACGAGTTTAAAAACATTACAGTTCTTACAATCACGTTCTTATTTTAATATGATAAAACATTTCCAGACTGCTGACATTGCTTCTTTATCTATACTGTGGTAGCCTAGCAGTTAAAGTACTGGAATATGGACCTGATGGGGCAGGGTTCAAATCTCACCTGCCATGCTGTCACAGTTGGGTACTTGAGTAAGGACTGCATTTAATTCCCGGGTTGCATTTACATTTAGGTCATTTAGCAGACGCTTTTATCCAGAGTGACTTACAATTAATACGGTCTTACAATCCAAGTAATTGTGGGTTCGGGGCCTTATTTAGGGACACTGATGTGGGATTTGAACCCTGGACCTTCTGGTTCATAGTCCAGTACCTTAACCACTAGGACATCCCACTAGAGAAACAAACAACCAGGAATCAAGCAATTTAAATTGGCCTGTGGCATCACTATTAGGAATACGTCTACGTTTGTGTTTTTCCTATTGTTTGTTAAATAATTTATGACTAATACAGCATTTTTGGAAAACAACTTGGTGTTGATATTTTGTTTGTCTACTGGCCCAATTAGAAAAAAAGGTTAGACATCTTTATACTTTTCTTGGCCTAAGAAATAAGAAATAGAAATCTCAAAATAGTTGACGTAATTTGGGAGAGTGACCCTTTGTCGGCTAAAAAAAATGATATTTTCCTTTCAACTTTGAAGGTTGAAAAAACTTTGATTGAGAGAGACTGGATCAGGGTCAAAATACGCAAATAAAAAAATAAAAATAAGCCCCAAACCTCCAACCTGAAACTAATGTTATTTGTAAGCAAATTAACAGAAAAATAATTACTTATAATAATAATAATAATAATATAAGTGGACCTGGCAACCATATTTGATTTTGCTAGCTATTTCTGTCCAGTTACATACGCGTACATGAACAGACTGAGAACTCAGAAGGATTGAAATCTGAGTAAGGTTACACATGAGCTGAGAAATCAGGTTACTGAGGTAAAAAATCAGCTCTCTTTATCTGATTTCTCAATTTGATTTTAGGCTATACTTAAAAGTATATTAAAGTAATAACAAAATTAAGTAAACAATTTAAATCAATAATAAAAATTTTAATTAGCAAGAAAATAAATAAAATAGATTTTAAAGCAAAATAGCCAGGGTTTCATAAACTGCTATTTCTGTCAGCTGACTCTTATCACTGACACAAACAGAGCATATAAAAACAGCATGAATTGGCTGGAAGAAACACGACGACAGACAGAGGAAGTCTAGATGAGAAGAAAGGCAGAGACACAACCTTAACATGATCTCATATCTGACACAATTACAGCAAAATTCCTGGTAGGGTTACGTAATCCGTCAAATCTTGACACTGACACTGTAGTTAATAGTGGAAAGCTTTAAATTAATGGACTCGTTTAGATATAAATATAATATATATATATATATATAGTCATATGAAAAAGTTTGGGCACCCCTATTAATCTTAATCATTTTTAGTTCTAAATATTTGGGTGTTTGCACCAGCCATTTCAGTTTGATATATCTAATAACTGATGGACACAGT
>JAUZST010014704.1:0-10507 GCA_034779995.1 Parotocinclus haroldoi
AAGATTAAACTTTAGCACCTTGCTATTCAACACCGGCTGAGTTCCAAATTAAATCCGATGTAGCTGCATATGTAGTCTTTCTAGTGAGCAAAGTGCAATATTCTAGAGTACTATCTAGTTAGTTTGAGCACGGATTGGAACGCAATCGGCCACTCGTGAAAATATTACCAGCTTAGTGTATCTATTATGTTTTGCCCTCTTTAAAAAAAAAAGCTTTTTTACACCTTAGTTGTGCATTTTGTTCATTTTAGGCACTTTATGTCGCATTCGGAGTATTTGTTTGAACAAGAACAAACTAAAGTTGTTCCGTTTATCAGCGTTAAGTTGTTAACGGCTATCCGGTTCGGTTGCTCGCACTTGTGTGCTTTTGCAAGTCAAAAGGTATTTAAAATAACAGTCATAAACACTGGGACAAAGTTTTACCAGTATTTAAACCCTATTTCGTTGAGGTATAAACGGTAACGTCTGAAATAAAAACCTATAAATCCGTTTACTGTTTAAGTTTTGTGCCTTAACAGCACACCGTACAGCATGTAATATGTTTTACAGTAGCTGTTCGGAACACTGTTGCCCTAAATTAAATTAAAATGACACTATAATTAGTGTAACCTCTCAGTGTTCTGTACAGTTAAACGACCCTTGTGACCAGTTCACCATTTCTACTGCTTATACCCAGACCAGTCAATAAGACTGGGCGATACCAAAGGCTTATATCGTGATACCGATTTACGATATTTTGAAGAATATACAAAGTTTAGATCGACACACGCCAGGTCTAATATTCAACCCGAGCTACGCGCGTACACGGCGATGAATTTATGTTGCATCTCATCTCTATGTTAATGGTTTGAGTGTGTGAACATTTCCTACGTTAGAAAGCGTGCCAGACGGCGCCGCTTCAGACCGCCGAAGCAGAAGCCCAAGTCAGAAATGTTTTGACGTGCAGCATGCAGACCGATCCACGGGAGAAGGTCGCCGATCAACTCGCCCTGGACTGCGAACCGCCCCGTCTGAGGGAGTTCCTGTGCCGCGTGGCAGACGTGGTCATCAAGGAACTGGTAAAGAACACAAAGAGCTGCGCTTTCGATGGGTACGACGTGAGCTGGGTGGATCAGAATCAGGCAGGAACGGTTACCTTCTAAACAACGTGACTCAGAAAAATGATTTTTTTTGTTTCATAAGTGACACGTGTTTTATGTGCAGCTGTCGCATTTATACACACTACGGTACCAGGACGCCCAGGACAGGGCGCAGCAGGTCACCAGCATCTCCTGGAATTGCACCGGTTCTGTTATAGCCTGTGCATACGGCCGGTAAGAGTCTCAGAGACACGAGGGAGGAGCTGATTCACTAACTGATTCACTAACTGATTCGCCCACTGATTCACCCACTGATTCGCCCACTGATTCACCCACTGATTCACCCACTGATTCAGAATTAGTATTAGGAGTCAATCTTGAATAACTGATACTGAAAGGCGAATCAATCGCGGTCGTCGACCCAAACGATTCATTAATGTTAGCGCTGTTGAAATAGCGAGGGAGGAGCGATTCTCTGTGAAATGATTCACTGCTTCAGTCATTGACCTGGTCGTGACCAAACGATTCCCTTAATAACAAAATGAATCGTTTTTTTTTTTAAGCACAAAACGTACTTTTTGCCAAACGGTTCCCTGATTCAACACTGATTCCTTGACTCTCGTACCTGTGTGCCGTTAGCGTCGACGAGGGAGACTGGGCTACCGAACGGTCCTCTGTTTGTACGTGGAATCTGGACCGTAGGAACCTGAACCCTGAACAACCCGGCAGGATCGTCGACGCTCCGACGCCGGTCATGTGTGTGTGCTTCCACCCGCAGCGCCCCTCGCTGATCGCAGGTCACATTACAGCCCCTTTTGTTTCCGTGGATCCTAAACTAATGGGTGTTTAAAGCGACCCTGTGCGGCTGTGATAGCTGACCTTTACTGAAATAAGCCCTGACTGATGATGTGCAGGAGGACTGTACAGCGGTGAGGTCATGGTTTGGGATACCAGTCGCTCTCCGGACCCTGTGCTGGCTCAGACGGGCATGAGTCCAGACACCCACAGGGAGCCTGTGTACGAGGTAACGGGCCGTATCTACGTACATATGATGCTCTTAGCTGAGCTAATGCTCTGTGTGTGTGTGTGTGTAGGTGAAGTGGGTTCCTGGTACCCGTCAGTCCGATCTGTCCGTCCTGAGTGCATGCTCAGGGGGCAGGGTCCTGCGCTGGGACCTCGATGCCATGCAGAACAAACTGACCTTAGCTGACGGTTACGCCCTCATGCAGCAGCAGCTCCCTCACAGCCCCAGCAGCCCCGCCGGCAAGGTACGGACCCACCCCCGAGAGCCAACCGACCTCTCTCAGGGACCAGAGGCTTTAACTGGGCAAATAAACAAACCCCAGGGGGTACAGGCAGGGGGTGTGAGCAGAGGATGGGCTTTAAGGAAAATCCCCTAATGTCATGAAGGAGAGGCCTTGTTAGGACCAAACCTTAAATAACGCTAATGCACTGCTCCTGCTTTTTGTGAGCGGGATGATTCATTAGTTATTTAATTAAATCATATGTTAAATAATATATATTAAAGTATCGGATGATGTCATGGAATTTATCAAATAACGAAACGATTATTGCATGCTCACCTCAAGAACGACCAGCAGGGGGCAGCAGTCTGTCGCTCAGTCCTGAGGGGGTCCTAATTAAGGCCCCTCCCCCTTCTCAGACCGGGCCAGCTGGGCTACCACACCGTCTTGTATCTTATAATTTGTATTTAAATGGCTCCATTAAGGTCACAGTTAGGCAGCTTTTCCTTGCCGCTACCACGCCTCTATAACCCTCGTTCTGCAGGTCCGATCGAACGCGGCTGTGGGCGTGACCTCTCTAGCACTTTCCCCCTGGGACTCGGACACTTTCCTGGTCGGCTCCGAGGGGGGTCTGGTGCTCAAGTGCTCCTTCAGCAGTGAGACGGCGTCAGCGGCGCCCCCCGGTGGTGAGAGCGTCCCGCTGCGAGCCTCCGCTCGCTTCTCGTTCGCTCAGAGAGCGGGCCCGGTGCACTCGCTTCACTGCTCGCCCTTCCACAGGTCAGAATTGGCACGGGTTGGGTTACGGGTCCCGGGGTCCCGTTGGAGGCGCTGATTCGGTTCCGTTCTCTCATTAGGAACCTGTTTGTGAGCGTGGGGACGGACGGACTGGCTCACGTCCACAGCGTCCTGCAGCCCGGACCCCTGCTGGCTCTGCGCGTCTCGGATTCGTACGTTTTCGGAGCGAGGTGGTCTCCGGTTCGACCCCTGGTGTTCGCTGCCGTAACGGGGCAAGGTGAGCGAAGGGTCTCCTCTAATTCGAAAGCCCTTTTTAGGTTGGCGCTGTGCTGATCATCCTGAATCTGTCCCTCCCTCAGGTGCCGTTCAGGTGTTCGATCTGGGTCGGCGGTCACTCCGGCCGGCGCTAACCATGGAGCAGGAGACGGGGGGCCGGGCGGCGCTGTGTGTGGAGTTTAACTGGGACCGGCTGCTGGCCGTAGGGAACGCGGACGGGACGGTGAACATCTGGCGGCTGAGCTCGGACCTAACGGAACCGAGGGCGAGGGAGGGCGAGGCCCTGGAACAGCTGGAACGAGAGCTGAGGGAGTAACGCGTAGGTACGAGCATACCGGGCGCCCCAGTGGAAACATTCTGATGAATCATTAAACTGTAATTAGTACTAAACGAGACGTGGCTCCTTTATTTATTGAGGAACTGATCTGTGGATCTGTTTGTTAGTATTTGGTCATTGTTTTAGTATCAGATTTATACTCATGTAATCAGAGTTCATCAGGATTCTTTTCAATTAATTTCTACTATTAGTGCTTGATCGGTGCTATACTAACATTTTATTACTACTTATTTGTAATTTAGTATTATTATTGGACCGGCGATTTATTAGTATTGGATTAGTACTGTACTAGTATTGGATTGGCCTTTATTTGATTAGTACTGTACTAGTATTGGATTGTGCTTTTAGTATTTGATTAGTACTGTACTAGTATTGGATTGGCCTTTATTTGATTAGTACTGTACTAGTATTGGATTGGCCTTTAAGTATTTGATTAGAACTGTAGTAGTATTGGATTGTGCTTCTAATATTGGATTAGTATTGTACTAGTATTGGGTTTTTAGTATGTGATTAGTACTGTACTAGTATTTGATTTGGCTTTATTTGTACTTTGTGTCTGACTGATACTTTACTACAGTATTTCCTCAATACTTATTGGTACGTCTGAAATATATGAGTAGCATGAGTGCTAGTGTGTAGCGCTGTACCCTCTGGGAGGCGATGGTTCTGCTTTCATATTTAGTAACAGGACTGAGACTGATGGTTCCAGTTAGAACCAGTAAGCGTTTATTAGTGATTACACAGTGCAGAATCAGGAGCAGCGTTACGGCCTAACGTCTGTACCGTCCTCTAAATCAAGCAAAGCACTAAAACATTCTGAATAATAATGCGTGCACACACACACACACACACACACACACACACGGAGACGGAGACGGAGCGGCGTGACGACTCAGAGCAGAGTAAGAGTTGGTATAACATACAGAGCGTTACACAGAATTCTAACGTTAGATTCATGCAACCCGGAGAAACGCGTCCCAGTCGGTCACTGGGCGAGGGAGGGGATCAGTTGACGAAGAGCGAGCGTGTGAACTCGACGAAATCGAAGGCGGACGGGAGCTCTCGCCCCTTGCTGTCCAGGTACGGCTTCATGTGAGAGATGCAGTAATCGGCCTGCTCCTTCGTCAGGTTCTGTAACACACAGGGAAGATCAGGCTGAATTTACAACAGGTCCTCACAACCCTACCACTGCCAACCTAGGCGTGTGTGTGTGTGTGTGTGTGTGTGTGTGTGTGTGTGTGTGTGTGTGTGTATATATATACCTGATAGAGCTCCTCCTTGGTAACGTACGGTTTGTTCTCGGCACTCAGGGCTCGGAAGGCGCTCTCGATCTCCTCACTCGACTTCACGTTCTCCGTCTCCCGACTGATCATAAAGGCCATGTACTCCTGCAGCGACACGTTTCCGTCCCTACACACACACACACACACACACACACACACACACACAAATATAGGAGCACCACGCCAAAAACCGTTTGATGTAACAAATCCACATGCACAGTGTGTGTGTGTGTGCGTGTGTGTGTGTGCGTGCGTGCGTACCTGTTTGGATCGACCGTATCCAGGATGGACTCGAACTCGGGGTCGGGTTCTCCTTCCTCCACCATGGGCAGGTCGTAACCCAGAGAGCGCAGGCAGGATTTAAACTCCTGGTGATTCAGACGACCTGATTTCTCTTTATCAAAGTGCCTGCAGACAGAGAGAGAGATGGGCGGGGTCAGGAGGCGGGTCAGGGGGCGGGGTCAGGAGGCTATCCTAAACTCACATCGAAGCACATTCACCATAAACACAGAGCATGTGCATAAAACCCGACACAGCCTTCCTCCACATTACTCCTACAATATTACTACCGTTAGTATTTAATTTGTGCATTTACTATTTGATCTGTACTTCTAGTACTCTGTTGGTATTTCATTGGTAAGTTGGTATTAGACCTACTTCAGTATTTAATCAATATTTTATTACGACTTTAATAGTATTGGATCCACCTATACAAGTATTACATTATTACTTTAAGTATTTGACGAGTACTTTATTATTTTATTAGGACTTTTTTTACAACTGTACCTACTTTAGTATCCATTTAGTACTTTATTAGTATTTATTTAGTATTTCATTTCAGTACTTCATTAGTACTTTGCTGGTATTGGACCGGCTTTTAGTATTTGATTGGTAAAGTAGCAATACTTTACTAGTACTGGATGAATGCTTATAGTATTGGACCTGTATTTTAGTGCTTAGTGAATTTGTTTAGTACTTTACTAGTATCGGATCTACCTTTAGTATTTGTTTAGTACTTTATTAGTATCGGATCTACCTTTAGTATTTGTTTAGTACTTTACTAGTATCGGATCTACCTCTAGTATTTGTTTAGTACTTTACTAGTATCGGATCTACCTTTAGTATTTGTTTAGTACTTTACTAGTATCGGATCTACCTTTAGTATTTGTTTAGTACTTTACTAGTAGCATATTGGCGTATGACTGGTATTTATTACTTTATTACATCCTTGCTTTTAGTATTTGATTGGTACTTTGGAGATGGAGCTGCTGTGGCAGTAATAAGAGCAGTTACAGGTACGGGTGACGGTGTTTGGAGGTGTTTTTTAGGTGTTTGACTCACTTGAACATCATGCTGAATTCCTTCAGAGCCTCCTCTGTTACTCCTGTGGTGTTTCTGTAACATCACAATAAACACCTGGATAAAACATCTGTATTCTTACCTACATCCACACTGTGTAACGTGCGTGTGTGTGTATGTGTGTGTGTGTGTGTGTGTGTGTAAAAGTTACCTAGCTTGGATCTGCTGCTCCAGGTTGTGCTGCATCCTCATTCCCAGCTGGTCCAGTTGGTCCCATTGCTGTGCCAGTCCCACCGTACTATGCTCAGTGTACTTATTATCCAGGATCAGAGCCTCCTCCATGGCCGCGCCCAAATCCTCGATCTTCTTCAGCTGGCTGCGCATGGCTCTGATCTCCTGGTGTTTACGCTACACACACACACACACACACACACACACACACAGAGTTAGTACCAGTTCATATTATTTTATTGAAGGTGGTGAGAGAAACATGGACTCGTAAGAATCACATTTAAACAAAATGATTAATTATGAACCCGTACAGTCAGAATGTAATGTGTATTAAAGTTTAGTGACCAGTTTAGATAATAAAGCATAACCTATGATTATAAAGTTCCAATCACTGACAAACTCTACAACAGCTTACGGAACTTTAAGGGCTTCTATAACATCAATCTGGCAACCCGACTGAGACCCAAAGTGAAGTGCTCCTTATAAACAGGCCGAAGGTAAGATTTGAATCATTTCGATTTTTTTGGTTGAATGGAATACAAACAGGGCTTAGCGCAGTACCTTTAGGAAACACGATCACCTCCCTATCAAGAAATAATCAATAATCAATAATGAACAGAAGCCAAGCCTGACCTTTGTAGCCTCCAGTTGTGATTCCAGTGTTCCCGATTCTTCCACCATACAGGACCTGTTTCACAAACCCAGGGTTTAGAGCGGGCCGACTGAACGTTACACACCCCCTGAATTTAGAAATCAATCAATCTTTATATCCGGAGTGACCTCGTACATAAGAAGGGTCAGATCTCCAACCCGTGACCTACAGACTGACGAGCTTCACACTGCAGCCGTGCTCATGCTCCTGGAGCTCCTGGAACTCCCTCATCCCAAACCAAACGAAACATGCGGCTAGATTATGCAACGCCAACAGGGTCAGAAACAGCAGCGACCAATCATTAGTGTTTAAATAAACGCTGTACGTTCTGTATCAACGAAAGAACGAAACTCAGAGCAAAAACATCCTACAGTTCGTACCTTTTTTTCTGTAAGATTAAAGGGATTTGATTTTAAAAAATAAATCATTCAAACAGACTTATTCATTCTCCCTTTTATTTATTGTATTTATAATATCACAGTCTATCAGATTCTGTATTTTGTTTATGCTGCTAAAATCAGGGGATATTTCCAAATAAACTGAAATATTTCTTATATTCTGTATTTATTTTATTACAGTGAATATTCCGATATATTTTCCTGTATTTTATCTATTATATACTTTTTTATATTGTGTATGCGGCTTTACTTATAACATTTATATGAGAGTATTTTATTTATTACATTCTGTATTTAATTATATTTTCTCCATTATTATATGCCCGATATTTCTATTTCATTATTTATTAATATTTATTATACTCGTTACATTCTCTATTTTACTTATTATATTCTCTATTTAATTATAATGACTATTTTAGTGCATTTCCCATTTTAGTTAATCACATTCTCAATTGTATTGATTGCTTTACTTTTTATTTATTTTATTCTCTATTGACCATTTTCTCTCTTTTATATTTATTATATTCTTTATTTGATTATATATATATAATAATTTAGTTATTATTAAATGTAACGTTATGCTCATTTAGTTGAATCCTATATAAAATCTACACTCCCTAAACAGGTCGAGTTTTTTTACTACTATTATTATTTTTTTTTTTTAATTAAGTTTTGCTCCTCATTATATTGAGGGAGTTTTTCCTTTCCGCTGTTACCCTAGGTTTGTATTTCTGACCCTGCTCCGTTTCGAGGCGTGCTCAGTGTAATCAGCGTCTGTCCGACTCCGGGGCCACATGGCAGTGAAGGTTAGTACGTACACGCACACACACACACACACACACACACACACACACACACACACACACACACACACACACACACCAGATGGTGTTTAGACTCAAGTGCATGAATTAAACCCAAACGGTGTGTGTGTGAGGAACCAAACAGCAGCAGAAAAACGCAAACAAAACCTTCCAGAAAGATCATCATCGACTTCGTACTGATAGACTCGGATAACCCGACGATAGGCTATGCTACTCCCAGAGGGGGGAGGGGAGGAAAATCAATCAATATAATCAATAAGAGAGAGAAAGAGACAAAGAGAGAGAGAGATTTAATCAGAGAGAGGGACAAACAGAAAGAAATCAAACAGAGACAGAAGGGTTCAGCTCGAATGAAACCTACAGCGTTTAAATCATTCAATAAATCAATAACAACTGATCAGTTTCATTTATCTATCGATTATAAGCCCTAAGCCCTACCCCCTAACTCTTTTAGACTTAATATGAACAGATTCCTCCATTATGATCTGACTGATGGACGGGGATGGTGGAGATACTTTGGATGGAGAGCAGTAACGGATTTAGCCGGTAGCTGTGGCGCCCCCGTGTGGCTGACCGAGGGCACTACTCCTGCTGTTAATTATTTCTGGTTTTAACGTTGGAATGAAAGCAGAACTGGGAGATTCTGAATCATTCTGTACGCTTCATTACTAACTGAACCCGAGTGTTACTGATCAAACAAATACATCCTTAATTCATCCTGCACACATTTCATACTGTATACACACACACACACACACACACACACAGAGAATGGAATAAATATAAATGTGATATTAACCCATCCAGAAGGTATGTCCTGATTAGAAAAGCGATCCCAAGCATCAGGAGAGGCAGCGAGAGAGAGAGAGAGAGAGAGAGAGAGAGATCCAGTTACACAATAACATCATCAACACACAAAACACCAACATTACAACGATTGTGTTAAAGCAACCTGCATCCAACAACAATAACAACACAAGCATGCAGACCAAAGTGAAAGCAAAGTACAAAAAGCAACGAGAACAAAGAAATAAATCCACTTTTTATTCTAAACCACATCACATCGTTTCTCTAAATAACACTTAATAATAACGACAAGATTTAGAAACGACAAAACAAACAAAAAAAGGCACTTTAGAGCCGAGTTATTAAACAGCGAGCCGTTTCACTGCTTTAATATATATTTCACTATTCAGTATAATTTAAACTTTTAGTTTTTTTATTTCCCATTTTTACTGCTATAATATTTATTACCTACCATGGTAAAACATTTACTAAATTAGAAAACATTGTTTTACTTTTTTTTCAGGGCTTTTTTCAAAAATGTAATCAGTTTCTTTTTTTTAAATAGAAAATATCAATAACGTTTTGGTTTTGCTTTTGTGCCTTTCCCAGAGATAATGAAATTAATATTAAATAAAAAACATTCTATTCTAACATATTTACCATTTCTTAAACATTATATTGTACTATTTTTAAATAATAATATTTTCACTTTCTTCATCGGTGGAAAACACTTGACTGTATTTTTTACCATTGTAAATAGAAATAAATTAATCGTATACGTTTTGGTTTTGTGTGATTACCACAGACAGGAAGTAAAGTAAATATTAAATATTCTTTTTGCCATCATATTTAACTTTGTACCATAATAATATACTTTACACATTTCTAAACAGAGCATTTTATCATTATAGTTTAGTCTTTTTTAAACAATTACTACTAATATTACTACTAATATTACTACACACATAATTTAAGAAATAAAACTATATTCGAGTCGATTTTGTTCCTTTTAAACACATTTTCTGGTTTCATTACAGATGTGGTAGAATCAGTTCGGTTTAATCACATGCTGGGTACAGGAACCATGCAGCTGAAACATCAGCTATCATTAATGGACTGGGACTGGGACTGGGACTGGGACTGGGACTGGGACCACTGAGCTCTGAACGTACCTGGTCTCCTGAAGCCATTGGTGGAAGGCGTTAGCATGTTGAGCAAACTCCTGTCTGAGCTTATCGTTCTCCTCCTGCCTCCTCTGCTCCTTCTGTAGCTCCAACTCTCGCTCCTACAGACACACACACACACACACACACACACACACACACACACACACACACACACACACACACACACACACACA
>JAUZST010014705.1:0-10507 GCA_034779995.1 Parotocinclus haroldoi
ATATACTTATTCTACAGTCAAACAGTTTGTGTGTCCTTTAAAATAATGTAAGTACTTCATTCATTATCTTCCGCTTAACCCACACGGGGTCGCGGGCCATTCAGTGGCCACCCGGCAACTCTGGCCACAAGGACAAGAACAACCCTAAACGAGGCACCGATCCATCGTAGGGCACACACAGTCATGCACACAGTCACACATTAAGGGCCACTTTTAGAGACACCAATTAACCTAACATGCATGTCTGTGGGAAGAAACCGGAGTACCCGTAGTAAACCCACACAGACACAGGGAGGAGATGCAGACTCCACACAGAGGGAGGTCGCTCCACCCTGGAATTGAACCTTCTTGCTGTGAGGCAGGTGCTACCCACCTAGCTACCATGCTGCCCGTAGAGTAGTTATACAAATAACTACAGCAAAGATAAAACCATGTATAATCAATTACAATTCATAATATACTGTATGTCCATTTCAAGGTGAGCAATACAACAAAAAAAATACTATAAATTACAAAATATCTACACTGAACTTTCTAGCCAGCACTTGTCAGAAGTAGTTAACTGTGCTGTTTAAAACTGTGTCCCATTTGGTTACACTGTTAGGACTTTACTCTTGTTTACTGTGGTTTAAGAGTGGACATGACCATTTCCGGGCTTTTAGCTTTTCTGAGTAATGGTCAATGCGCATTTAACTTATTTTATTTGTGAATCTCATCATCTTGGTGTTACTGTCCTCGGGCTCATCGACCAGGGATAAATGAACAGGTGAATACAGAAATGAACCATGGGTATCAATCACACCACTGATGCCTGCCCCAACACGCATTTAATCAGTGCTTACAGCATTAGAAGCAGGGCAAAAATGCTGACATAGTGAAAGGGAATATGGGGAAAGGTTCAGACGGAATAATCATAACTCTACACTCCCTCTATTACTTCTGGTATCTACAGTGGTCACACTGCCTACCTCAAGGAGGATTTAGTCTAACAACAGGTTATACAGCAAACAGGTTGCAGAAGCAGCAATAAAATCTCCCAGCACTAAAGCAAAACTTGTTTTACAACCACCACCAGCACAGAAATTGCTCAGCCTGTCTTCTTTTTTCAATACACGTGCAATAAAATGCAAATTGTGGAATATTTCAAAATGAATACAAAGAGGATCACAAAAGAACTGCTCGAAAATCTGATCCTGTCCATGCCCCATCACTGTCAGTATGTTTTGAAGTATTTTGCAACCATACACCTTACTAAACAGTCAATGTGTGGCACTCTTGTTCAGTTTAGCATGCTTCTGTTCACCTTCATGAATACGTCATTTACTACTCATTCACCATCATTGATTTTGCATCTCATTTGCTTAATCAAACAACTTTATTTTCTTTTCTGGTGATATTGTTTAATGAAATTAAGTCAAATGCTTCTTTTTTTAATTACTCACTATTCTTTTTTAAATATCCCCTAACTTTTGTGAGCAGTGTATTTAACAGACACTGAAGTTAAACCAAGAACACCATGTAAATATGATGAGGAACAAACACACTATGTAGCACCATATCAATACATTTGCAGGTCACCAGTTATCAAAGTGCTTAGCAAACCATTACAAGGCAAGGGAGTTAAACCAGTTCACTGCAGTGGTGAGACAGCTGAGCTACTCTATCAACAAAACCCATGGTAGTAGTGTTAAAATAAAAATAAAATTTTCTATTAATGCTATATTGTACTTACTCATTACAACTGACTACCGTGAGGAAGTGGTCAATGAGATTAAACTGGTAGATCAGTATTTCAAATGTGACCTATTCATCTTCAATGGAACAATACTGTGAAACTTTTTCAAACAATAATTGGAAAAAGAAGGAACAAAGAAAAAAAGGAAACTTATTACAGGAAACAAATACAGGTTGATGCTCAAACCTTTTGAAGTGCAGACACCTCAGACTCAGGGCTCATTACATTCATTAGAATACATTGTAAGCTACAAATGAATACAGGTACTCTCCATTTTATGATGGCCTGACTTGACTTAATATCTGAATTTAGATTTCTCCCCAGGCAAGTGTGAAGCATGATACTTTCCTATGATAAATGAGGAAGTCAGTAGTGCCTGATCTATGGAGTCACAAGGTGGGAGTGATGACTGCTGGAAAATGTAGAAAGGAAAAGCCATGGGCTCAGAGTTTTCCCTTTCTATGCATTTTTCAATTGTTCAATAACACTTTACTATAACATAAGCTTTATTTTAATGGTGTTGCTCAACTGCAGTTTAAGTGTTTAAGCATTTTTGATAGGTTACACTATGGCATTAAACAGGTTATATTAAAACACCTCAGTTTACAATAAATTCAGATGTGTCAAAACACACCTCTATCTGAATTTGAGGACTACCTGTAATGTGAGGACGTGGGTTTGAATTCATTATTGGAAGGAAGAATTAAATGGGCATTTAAAAGAACACAGGCCGCTCCACCCTGGGACTGAACCTTCTTGCTGTGGGGCAGCAGTGCTACCCACCAAGCCATTGTGCTGCCCAGTTTGTTTTTTAACACCTCAATTAAAATCAGTTACTTGTTGCAGTAGTAATTGGCACTTTTAAAAATATTTTTTAAATTAGGCTAGAGTATACGTATTGCGACTGTATTCATACGTGCAGTGAGAATGTGGGTCACAACTGCAGAAGAATAACAGCTAAAAGTATAAACAGCACAGAGCACCATCCCTTCCAGCAGTGGTATGTGCTGACGGACTAATATAGATGGTCATTAGTTTTAATGCATCCTGTCTGAGCTTCATGGTTTAGCCAGTTCCTTCCAAATGGGAATTAATTCTCAGATGCAACCAGATACAACGATCAGAGGCGAATTAGATTTGAATGCAGCTCGAGTACTGAAATAGGCTTGATCCTTGTCAGCATCCTAAGATCTTGGTAGTGCATTAAGCCTGCTGCTGCTCCTAAGTGGAAATGAACTCAACAGTGAGAATGTTAATGCAGCTGTGGGGAAGTTGCTCTTGAGGTTTACGCAGAAGTACAGCAGGAGGAAGTACAATAGTATATGTGTTTCAAAAATCACTTCCTGGCTAAGACATAATTAATTGAGCCCGTAAGACAGTTTTGACCCTCAGTTATGTATTGTTAAGTACGTTAGCGTTTAAAAGAAGAGAAATTCATGTCTGGTTACCTTCCATTCATATCGCAACAGAGCAAGCACTCGCAAATGCCAAGTAACGCAATGTATGTTAAAAAAACATGGTGTCTTTAGTGATCAGGGGTGCTTACCAGAAGATTGAGTCCTCTCCGAATCATAGTTTCTTTTTCGATCTTCTTTGGAAGCCTGTAAAAATGAAATTCCTCTTGTTTCTGCCGACAAACAGGCTTGACTTAGCTGACTTGATCTCTGATTCTTCAGTTAACTTTGCATTTAAGCCGTTTAGCTAGCTGGCTATCTGTTTTCCCTTCTATTACTCTGCTCTTTGGTGCTGGTGAAGCTACATTGTGTTTCACTTGGTTCTCCTCTCAACATTCGCATTCTCCTTGCCGAGTGGTTCCGCAGTAGCGGTGAGGCGCCGGTGCTACTGGCGGGAGCTCCCCATTTTCAGCTATACTATGTCCTGTTGCTGAGCTTCAGGTACAAGATCGCTCACATTCAAACCCAAATTAATAACTCCGAATCTTCTAACGTAAAGCGAAAATGATTTAGTCGTTTACGATGTGCGAGTCTCGAGCTCCTGTGCCGCCCACCGCCTCTTTATACGGACGATCTGTCAAACACATTTTAACTCCAGCACACAACGCAAAACCACCACGCCACGATAATCTCCGCCCACTACAAAAGCACCGTCACCCAGTCATTGCTGGGAAATGTGGTTTTCTGTCTAATTTTGCTTAATCGAGGAACCAGTGATGCTCCCAAAACAATAGGTTTTTGTTTGCCGAATGTCATATGAATGGCAGGAATACCCCCATTTTACGCCCGCATTACGTTCTGTGAAACAGGAGAAATGTTACCATTACCATGGCCACGTAGTAATGTACATAATTTGCACATAGTGTTTTGTTTTAAACATCTTATCTTTGTATCTTTTGTAAAACTACAAACACTTACAAAAAAAACTGAAATTCTCTTTCTGTCAGCAGGTGTTGCAAGAGTTTGCTTGTTCTAGTTTTATGTTAGTTACCTGTGAATAAGATTCACACGCACACAAACACTGTGCTAGTGTTTGATTATAAAACTGTATTATTTGTATGTTGCTCTGGATACAGGTGTCTGCTAAATGATGTAAATATATTTGTTTGTATTATTCTTAGTAGAATTTATCTCATACTAGTGTAAATAAACAATAGCCGAAGAATTCAATCCAACTAAAATCCTGTTAGGATTTGACATATACAGTGTTCCCTCGTTTATCGCGGGGGTTATGTTCCAGGACCACCCCCGATAAATGAAAATCCGCGAAGTAGGGACGCTATATTTATTTAAGTATTTATACCCTATTTTAGCAGTAGAACTTGCAAAATGTTTGGGTGGCATCGTAGGGCATTGTAGTGTTTTTAACTGTTGAATAATCAAGCAACATGCCGAAGTAATCAAATCCTCTTCTGGTCCTCCTGTGTCTTGCACCTTTGGCTGTTCCAGGAGATGTGCGTGTTGGTGGGCTATGAGACAATCTTGTTTCACTGGAACCAGGTATTGGGACCCATGAGATGAATAGAGGTTGCAAGCCCATCACATACTGGAAGGCAGGTCAATTGAGGAGTGGCGAAGGGAGTGCTGAGCTATCTCTGCCCATGGGAGGAAGCGTGCCCAGTCAGCCGGCTTATGGGTGCAGAAGAGATGGGGAAGGAACTTGGTCATAAGTATTCAGACCCTTTGCTGTGACACTCATATTTAAATCACAAGCTGTCCATTTCTTCTTATCCTTCTTGAGATGGTTCTACTCCTTCACTGGAGTCCAGCTATGTTTAATTGAACTGATTGGACTTGATTAGAAAAGCCAAAATTGTGAAAAGGCACAGATCTGGCCAAGGTTACAAGAAATTCTGCAGCACTCAAGGTTCCAAAGATCACAGTGGCCTCTATAATCCTTAAACGGAAGAAGTTTGGGACGACCAGAACTCTTCCTAGACCTGGCCGTCCAGCCAAACTGAGCAATTGTGGGAAAATAGCCTTGGTGAGAGAGGTAAAGAAGAACCCAAAGATCACTGTGGCTGAGCTCCAGAGATGCACTAGGGAGATGGGAGAAATTTTCACAAAGTCAACTATAAGTGCAAATCTTCGGTGCTTTATGGCAGAGTGGCTCGTTGGAAGCCTTTTCCCAGTGCAAGACATATGAAAACAGGCATAGAGTTTGCCAAAAACACATGGGACTCCCAGACTATGAAAAATAAAATTATTTGGTCTGATGAGACAAATAACTTTTTTTAATGTTAATTCTAAGGATTATGTGTGGCGAAAACCAGGTACTGCTCATCACCTGCCCCATACAATCCCAACAGTGAACCATGGCGGATGGCAGCATCATGCTATGGGGGTGTTTTTCAGCTGCATTGGCAGCTAAAACAACAAAAGGAGTGGCTTCGTAACAACTCTGTTACCATTCTTGACTGACCCAGCCAAAGCCCTGACCTAAACAATTGAGCATCTTTGGAGAGACCTGAAAATAGCTGTCTACCAACGTTCACCATCCAACGGAACTGGAGAGGATCTGCAAGGAAGAATAGCAGAGAATCCCCAAATCAAGGTGTGAAAAACTCATGTCTCATGGCTGTACTAGCTCAAAAGGGAGCTTCTTCTAAATACTGAACAAAGGGTCTGAATACTTATGACCATGTGATTTTTCAGTTTCTTTTTAAATAAATTTGCAAAAAATTCTACATGTCTGTTTTTTCTTTTAAGATGGGATGGTGAGTGTACATTCATGAGAAATAAAATAAACTTTTTGATTTTAGCAAATGGCTGAAACACTTTCCATACACAGGAGGCCACCACTGCATGGATATCCTAGCTCATGCTGCACCACCTGTAGCGTTGCTGGAAACATGACAGGGTTCGTGATGCCCTAGGGTGGCCTGACTTGGGTGAGGTGTGGGCCCAGACCAGACCCATAAGGACGAAATGAAATGCCGCTAGAACCCCAGAAAGCATTGCAGGTCCTTTGTGGCCTGAGGGCGAGGTCACTGGGACACTGCCTTGATCTTCTGGGGGTCCACCTTGATCTCTGAGGGCGAGATTATGTAGCCCAGGAAGGCAATGCAGGTGGTGTTCCTTCAGGCAATGGAGGACGGCCCACACATGCTGATTTTGTTGTGGGAGCGATCAAGAGTATATGAGGACGTCGTCCAGGTAGGCAATCACAGTCTTGCCCAGGAAGTACCAAAGCACATCATTGATGATAGACTGAAAGATGGCTGGGGCATTGCACAGTCGGAAGGGCATGACGTGTTACTCAAAGTTTCCTTATGTGGTGCTGGAGACAGTTTTCCCCTTGTCACCATCCTGAATATGAGCAAGGATTGTATGCATTTTTCAAGTCCATTTTGGTTAACCATATGGCGGTTCACAGCTGTTCCAGAGCAGAGGGCAACAATTTGATTGGGTAGGCGTACTTGACGGTGACCTCGTTCAGACCTCAGTGGCCCACCCAGAGCCTCAGTTGATCCCCTTTCTTCGCCATGAAGAAGATGCCCACTAAGAACGGGGACGATGATGGACGAATGCCTTCGGCAGGAGCCTGGGTGATATATTCCCCTAGGGATACAACTGGGCCTTGTGTGGATTGGACCTGGGCTTAAGGTTTGCGGCCGGCCAACTCTGCTTGTACGTGCTGGTCGAGGCCCCCCTTGAAAAGCTGTCGCAAGGGTGTGAGGGCAAACTCAGCCGAACAACGAAACAACAGAGAACAAACATAAAAGACGAGGACAAAGAAGAACAGAGTACAGACGTAAAGGCGAGATGGTGAACGCGGAAACTGGAGGAACAATACATATGATGGAGCAAAGTGGTATATGTGAGGCACATGGAACAACCAAAAGACTTTTCAGTGAGTGTCAGGCGCGCGAGCTAAATAGTGACAAGTCCCAAGACGAATATGAGCGAGCAGGGCAGGGGGAGTGACGCGAGCAGATTACGTGAACACAAAGGACGTGGACAGGACATGAAGATGCTGTATAATACACAAATGTATAAATAAATTGACTATTATATCATGGTTAAAGGTTGCAGATAAAATGCGCCCAAACTTGCCAATCAAACACAACTGTTGAATGCTTTGATGATAAAGTTAATTAACTGCCCTTGCATCAGCAGATAATAATTTAGACACAGGTATGTTAACAAGCTCTGTAAAAGTACTACGAGATGGTGTGACTCAAATTTAATTTGATTTTCAGCTACAGTGGAACAGTGGAAGACAACAATGAAAACATGAAACAAACCCATCTAAGTATGCATGTGTGCACTAAACATGCACATTTGAAAGATATACCTGTATATTCAGCTAATTATGACTAGTGCTTACAAGTGTGTGCAGTGCTTGTGTTTCTGAGATGAGACTCAAAGGTGGTACAAAACCTGGAGGTTTCTGTTTGATAATGGTAGTACTTGGTCTAAAACGTTTGAAAACCAGTGCTCTAGTAGATCTGCTATACGATTTGCACTTTTCCTGAACTGTTTTATTTATAGCTTCTTTTGAAATATGAATATGAAATATTTCAGGCATAGGAAGTGACTCTTGGCTCCAATGTATACCTTTGTATGGTTAGAAGTATAACAAAGTCTGCTTGAACCGTTTTTACAATTAAGAAATCTATTGATCATGATGACAATAATAGCTGAATACTTATCAATCAATTATGAAAGGAAAGGTCATCAGGATAGTGAAAATTTATTCTAGTCTTAGACCAGATCAGAACAAGAACTCTCGGACATTCAGAATAAACCTGGTGTAGTCAGGCCAGAACAAATTCCTGATTGCTGAGACAATGCCGTTAATTATACTAATTAGCACTATGATACCAAAGGAATTGTAATTTTTGTAATATGTTAGCCAGAAATACACGCTTATTGGTTTCTTCACGATTGCAATACATTTGTGCAAAATACATTTGATTGGTGTGCCCCCATGTGGTGAATTTACTTCATACATGTTTCCAGACAAACACGTGACGGCTCTGTAATCTTTCACAAGTCGTTCTCTCAATAACTTTAAGCCACGTAAAACAAACACACAGCGTTTCTTACATTAACTTTGAATTTCATTTAATTGCAGACAGTATTAACCAATTGTATTCCTGCTCTCAATATACAACTATTCTTGCATTTTAGACTTGTGACATGATCCAAATAAGTTATTATCCCAATCTTTCTGCAATGACATTTGAAGGTGTGCAACAGTATGTGGCTGTCATTGTGTTGTTCTGAAATCTCAATTAACTTTTCTGCAGTAATGCTGGATTCACAGAACTGAAAATGAACTTTGCCAAGGGCACTAACACAGGAGTTGCTGGAGTTTTTTTAAAACACTGTCCTGTGGGGGACTTAACTGTTGGATAACAGAAGACAAAACAAAAGCACGGGACCAAGGATGCTCTATTTTTAAAAACACAGTACTTAATGACTGTAACGTTTTGTAGGCCCTATAATTGTTTTTTAATGTTTACTTCAGAACTTTAACAGGCAGCCATTAGGAGAGTGCACACCGCTTGCTAAAGCTGATATATTCTGAAACTCTTCAGTTTGTCCAGTTTTGTAGGTATATCAGTACATACCTTAAATCTTAAATCTGGAATTCTGATTTGTTCCTCAGAACTACCGGAGTTAGATGCGGAGCTGTTCATCCATTCTCTTGACATTGACATCGTTCTTGACATTCTCAGAGCTTCTTTGCCATATGTTGCTCTTTTTATGGTCAAGCCCAGGTGGCATGCATTGCTAGTTTCTGTTTTTTAATCTCAGTACATTTCTACCTCTAGGCCTAACTACCAACTACCAACTACTAACAACCTACCTCTAATTTCTTAAGTCCACAGCTTCTTCATCAAGCCATTGTTCTCATCTTCCCACTGAGATTCAGACTCTCAATACCTACCTTGTTATATCTGTTCTGGACTTTTGCTGACTAGATTACAGATATTAGTTCCAACAGCATTCTCTTCATCACTCGTCTTGCTTCCATCAGACCTTGCAGCATCTCACTGCATTACTGAAGCTCTGCCAGATGAGTGAGCTGTCCCCAAACCTCTCCTCTTCCCTTTATGTCAACTTATCTCTGAGTCTCTTACATGGTATAACTCTCTTAGCAACCTCTCCACATTTGTCTGCCTGGCCTTCTTAGACTTGTACATCCCAGCTGTCCCTGTTGAAGGTCCATTCTTCGCCACTTGTGGTAATTCAGCACAGCAGCACATTCAAGTGATTCCATGTTGTGTTGGAATAAAGTGTGTCTGGAGTGCCATGCAAGCTTTGAGCATAATATTCTATTACATTTTTAAATGTTCAACCTTAGCATGTATGAACAGGATTACTAGGCTGTTCATTTTTATGTTATGCTCACCAGAATGTCCAATATGTGCAAATATATGCTTATTTCAGTCAGACAACTAAAAAATAATTTAGAAATGAGAAATGAACAGAAATCAGTTGACTGGAAATGAGTAATATTGAGGCTCTTGTGTAATGTAGTGCAACAGCTCTAAGCTTTCACAATGATGCCCGTTTAATGAGAAAGCAGCCAGATGACAGATAGACAGATAGATAGAGAATACAGAGCAAGACACTCCTCAATACCGAATCTCACCAGAGCTCTCAGGTTTCTTCACATGCTTCCATAACCATTAACTTTAGTCTTCTTGAAACATTCTTTGATAGACAAATGTATGTGCTTTTGGACATTTTCTTGCTATTCAGTTCACAGACATATGTCCTGACATTGTCCTTTAGACATTGCTGGAATAATTCTGAGTCCATTTATCCAGCATTGACAACAAGCAATCCTGTCAAAGATGCATCAAAACAGGCCCAAATCATGGTACTACCACCTTTGTGTTTCACAGACGGTTCTTGTGGAATGCAGTGTGATTCTTACTTGATGTGACACCCCTCATGTAACTTCTATATCTCATCCATCCACAAACTGTTTTCAAACCACCTTCTGGATTGTTCATGCACCTCAGGATTGGCAGAAATTTTCTTTTTGGAGGTCCATTGCTTTCTCTTTACAACCCTGCCATGCACAGCATTGTTTTCCAGTTTTCTCCTGATCATTAATTTATGAACAAGAATGAGATACATTTATTTTTAAATAATTAAAAAGAATTATCACCTTTAAAAGTCAGAATATCTTGACTTTTAGCTGCATTGTCCAGGATAGGGTCTGTCTGTCATGAGCAGAGGTGTAGTGACAGATGATAGATTACAGTAAAGAACATATCACACAAAACATAAAAACATTTAATAAAGTTTGTGTTGTTTGTGCCAGTCTAACACTGATTATGTAGTCAAACCTACT
>JAUZST010014706.1:0-10506 GCA_034779995.1 Parotocinclus haroldoi
CCGCCCCCCCCCCCCCCCAGGACAGACATCTATTCTATAATGACCCTCTTCAACTCAGCCTACCATGATCAACAGATACACTGCCTTTAGGCTAATTAATCATATTTAAACCTCTGTTGATTCTGTAAGGTTCACATCTTTCAAATTAATTCTTAGAATTTCAAACTAATAAGGGACAGAGATAAATGTGCTAGGTCAGAACATAAACGTGACAGGAAATGAACAGATTATCAATAGAAGGTGATAAATTACACCATGGTGTACAATATATTAAACAGATGCAACTCTGACGAAACTCAAGTCTTGCATAAAGCATGAGCGATGACGACATCATCACACCTGCATGTATCTAGATATCGCGTGTCATCCCAACAAAAGCAAGTAAACAAAAGCAAGTGGCTGAAGCTGATGGATAAGAGAACCTGGAGCCAAGTACATCCCATCATCTAATCCCTTCAGTGAGGTTACAGCAGAAATAGACCAAAACCGAACAGAACCAAAAGAGAAAACAACACTCAAGACGGTGAGGCGTGACTGACAGAATAAGCTATGCACACAGAAATAAAATACCTAGAACTGGAGGAAAAAGACAATGATAAACACTAGAACATTTACTGTTTATTAACTGTGATTATACCACAGCAAGCTTGGAATTTGTTGGACTGTCAGAGGACATTAATTGGATTTTTTTTGTTGTGTTATCAAATGGAAAAGCATAAAACAACTAAAAAAAAATGGATCATCTAAACATGCAATTTGTATAAAGTCTGTTTGGATCATTAATCACGCAATTCACTAGTCTGTTTAACCATAGTGAATACATTTTAAGTCCTGAAAAGGCATTGCTGTATGTTTGCATTTTAAGGGTTGGGGAGGACAGCTAGTGTTTCAAAACACTGTGACTTGGAGGTGAGTAAATGTCCTATCACTATTTTACACACACAATCCTTGGTTTGTAACTGAACACCAAACTAAAGTAACAAAAATTTTAATAGTTAAAAAATACATGTTCACAAAAGGCTTCTACGAGTAAAGCTCACCACTACAATCTGCAAATCAGATCACAAAGATCACAATCAGAATATTTAAAATAACAAATAAGGCCACAATCAACCAACCAATGTTTACACTTTTGCAAACAAGCACAACTATCTGATCTCTTCCATAATGTTGAGGTTGCAACAGACTCCAAAAAAAGACCTCAACCAAACAGAAACCAACAAACTGAGCCATGTGGTTTTTACTCAGCTAAGCCATACGCAACTGTCAGATTAAGCCATGCACACACAACAAAATATCTCAAACTGGTGCAGATATCTGTTTTGATTCCATTTCACACCCATTGATAGGTCAAAAAACAAGGCTTCACCTCTGCTCAATACTTACTCATTAATTCATATAAGGATCTTTTACAAATGTCAGATATTGAGGTTTAATTACTTTGAAAACAAGCATTGTTTGCAACATGTCATTTGACTACATTTTAAACCAGTTCATTATAACTGGCATTAACTTCTTTTTAGTCTACAACACTTAAGTTTGTTTAGGGCTTGTTAGGATGAACATGAGCAGGACCGCATGAGCATTTTCAAGCTTAGAAATGAAATCAGTAGGTGTTATTGGTAAACAATTTAACCGTAGTGCAAAATGAACGCATACTTAAAGCCCAAGATTTTCTTCTATTCAGTAATCAGCCAAAGATTTACACTGCAATATTGATCTAATGTGCTAGGAGATGTAGCACAGCTGGTTTATATTAATAACACGACACAGGCACCATGGCAGTCTATGACGTCACACCACCACCATGGGGACCCATGTTTAAGGCTCGGCTGGGTCTGAGGAAGCTGCAACAGCAACCACTGGCCTGTGATGGACCAACATCCATCCAAGGCACACTTATGTCTGTGCCCTAGGTCTTCCAATCCTGCAATACCGAACACAAAATAGTGGATTCAACATAGTACATGACACTATGGTATGTGGGTTAAGGTCCCTTCTATTGTACTACACTCACCAGGCACATTATCATCACATACAGCTTTAAAACTGCTCATTAACACATCTACACGGCCAATCACATGACAGCAACGTAGACCTTGACAGAAAATCCTGCTGAAATTCTAATCTGAATGGGGAAAAAGTGATTTAAGTGACCTTGAAGCTGCCATTGCTGTTGGTGATAGGTGGTTATCTGGCTGAAAATGCCATAAAACCAGAGTGTCTGCAGAGAATGGCCAGACTGGTTACAGTTGGCAGAAAAGCAACAGTAGGTCAAACGAAGTCCCTGAACAATCAGCTTATGCAGAGCTACAACTGCACATACAATACACAGATGGGTTACAGCAGCAGGAGACCAATCAGGTGGCACTCCTGTCAGCTAGGATCAGGTAACTGAAGCTTTGTATGGGCTCACCAGAACTGGTGAATACAAGCTTAGAAAAAACATTGCCTGGTCTGGGGGTCTTGGTTTCTGCTACAACATTCAGATGTTAGAATCAGAATTTGGCATAAACAACACGAAAGTATCCTTTTATAAACAGTTCAGGCTGGTCGTGGTGGTGTTCGAGCCCCTTAATACCAACACTGACAGTCTAAAGAGTGCTGTTGCTGAGCATGTCCATCATTTAATACAACAGTGAACCATCTATGTCTACACACCATGTCATACCTCAAATCATTTCAAACTGATTTCTTGGACATAGAGTTCAGTACTCAAATGATCACCAGATCTCAATTTAACAGAGCACATTTGGAATGAAATAGAAAGGAGCTTCACATCATGGACGTGCAGTGGACAAATCTACAGCAACTATTACACAAACACGGCGCTAAATGTGAGGAATGACTCCAGCCCCTTGCCACAGCGACGTTAACGAAGACAAAATAGGGTCCAGTCCGGAACAAGTCGGGTGTACCTAATAAAATGGCCGGTGAGTGTATAATACAAGGAAACGTCGCACAAGCACAAGATCGGAAACACCAGGCCTGTATCACCCCACCACAATACGCGTTTATTTTCGTCTCAACAACTGGCTTCCTTTCCTTTAGGACGTGTTTTCTAAGAGGGCTTTCTACCGATTCACGTATTTCTTACTTTCCTTTATTTACACATATTCGTTTAACGACAGGCTCAATATCAGCGTAATTACAACGCAGCGTTTACGCTTAGCTCGATATATTGCCGAACAACGTTTAAGTTGGGACAACAAAAATGGAAATATGGGTGGAAAACCGTCAAATTAATTCACGTTTAAAACCATTGACAACTAATTAGCCTAGCTAGCTTATGCTAGCGGCATACCGTCCCTACAAACGAGCCTGCTAATATAGCTTAAAGCTAATCATAAAATAGGGCTTGAAAATGCTCCAGTTTGCGTTTATAATCTATATTCCGTTTACATAAACGAATACAAAATGACACACGATTAATATAACAGGATTAAGTGAGTATTCTGCTTTGTTTGTCATTTACCTTTTCAATGCGGCTTTCCGACAGAAGTGCTCTCCTATTCACCGCTAACGACAAAATGGCGTCTCTCACGGGCCTAAAGGCAGCCGCGTCATGGGCGTTGTCCAAAGTCAGCTATAGTCCAATCGTCTGCTACAAAGTGGCCTCATAGTCCCGCCCATGACCAGAATTATCCAATAGACCGCGAGTGTTTGCGTTTTATAGGCGGGGATTTAAGGCAACGGCCGGCTTGCAAAGGCTGTATCCGAAGTTACACACTACCTTTATTAAAATAGGCAGCCTATAGCACATGAGCTACATTACAATGTAGTCTAGTTAGGCACCCTATCTAGTGTAATAGTATGCGATACATACATGACAAAATGAATGGTTCATCACTGCATGCACAACACTGGCCGTGTTCCAAATAGGGAACCGCAACACTATTTGCTTGATACTCCAAATCAGCTTTCCACACTCGCGTAATTCTATTGTCAGCGCAAGAAGAGACCCGCCCTTTTACAAGAGCGCCAGTCCATCCCAGCGCATTTGCTTGGCTATCCTGGTGGGACTGTACTGTAGCTAATTAATGCTACACCCTAACATTTTTCCTCAGTAAATTCGGCAGTTCAGTGGGTAGCACTGCTGCCTCACAGCAAGAAGGCCCTGGGTTCAGTGCCAGGGTGGAGCGGCTTGGGTCCTTTCTGTGTGGAGTCTGCATGGGAGCTCCCAGTGTCTGTGTGTGACTACTCCGGGTACTCCAGTTTCTTCCCACAGTCCAAAGACATGTATGTTAGGTTAATTGATTACTCTAAATTGGCATTGATTTGTGTGTGTGTGTGTGTGTGTGTGTATGTGAGTTTTGAAATGAACTTTTGTATGGATATAACTTTGTGTGTGTTTCGCTGAGATGGCCACTGATGCTGACAGCGATGTTAAAGAAGCCAAATAAACAAACAATACAAACAATCCTCAGTAAAGTAATGAAGAAATTGGGCAACATGTTTTCAAGTCGCTGTTTCTGTACAATGATTTAAAAACTTGACCACGCCCACTTTAGAGACACCAATTGGCCAAATGCATGTCTTCGGAATGTGGGAGAAAACTCACACATACACACTGAGAACACAAAATCAGAGATCTGGAGCTGTAGGGCAACTTCAATAGCCACTATTACTGCTTAAAGGCACGTGTTCTCACTGTTCACAGAAAGGAGGAAAAATCCACCACTGAGTGCCACAGGACTTCATTCCTGCCTGTGGGCTTCAAACTCTGTAACTCCTCGTTTAATGGGAGAGACTAAGGTTCATCTGTGGTAGTTACTATACGTGCAATAAGTCATAGGTGCAATAATAATTTGAACTTCTTTATTCAGTATTCCATATTTATTCCACATTTATCATCACAGACACTGCTATATTATTGCTGTATTTGTTTTTCTTATCGTAGTTATATGTGTATAGTGTTTATTCTTTATAAGGGGCAAAACTGTAACAAGTGAAATTTCCCTCTGGGATCAATAAAGTATTTCTGATTCTGATTCTGATCACAATAACAGATACTCTTGCTCACAGTTGGCTTTTGAATTCATCTTAAATTTGTCAGGGCTCTTTGCAAGGCAACCAAGTTCTATGTGGAAGCTGGGGAAATGTTTTTAATGTTTTAAAATTGATGCAGGTGGAGAGTCTCTGTGGTGTTCAGTACAACCCATTCTACACTGCTCACAAAGGTTAGGGAGTTTATTTAGAAATACCCTTTAATTTGTGCGAGCAGTATATAATCAGTTATGCTTCATATTATGAACCTGCTACCAGAGAATGGGACTGAATCATCAGAGATAGCTCAATTAGAGTCAGATTACTAAATGTTAAGGTAAAGGTAGAAGTAATGTCTGTTAACTTTTGGCCATATAGTGTAATCATCTACTGTGTTTATTTCAAGGTGTGCACCGAAAAATAGCCGGCTTGTCCAAGAAGCAGTGTACAATCCGTTATGGTGTCAAAAAACATGATTTGCCAATCAAAATCAACAATTTCTGTCATGTCAGTCTGTATCTATGTTTTGCAGTCACATGGTGCCACCAGCCATTGGTGTTGTGAGTCACCTGACATTCATGCGAGTAGCCATGACCTCACTGAAACTGGATAGTTTATTCTGTATCCCAGCTTGTACGTTTCTCAAGAGCATTGTCTTCTACCAGTTGGAATATAGCGACCTACTGTAAACAAGGTGAACCGAATTCTGCCATAAAAAAACAAGAAGAGCATGTTTCAGACCTTGGAATTTCTGTTTTTGTGTTTAGCTTGATGATCACCACTACACAAATACAACACTACTCAAGTTGGGTTTTTGAGCTTTCTTTAAACAGAACCCAATTGCTACAGCTTATGCAGAGGGTCTATTTTATCCAAACTAATAGCTACAGATTTTTCAGTTCAGTTGAAATAATTACAGAAATGTCCCAGCAAATGGAATGAAACTGGGGCTTTTAGACTTTCAGAGCTCCACCAGTACATCTACGACGTACAAATCTCTGAAAACATTTGCTGAAAATAATATTCAGGGAAAAAAATTAAGCCTAGCCACACTAGCCATTTTTTAGATAATTTTATATGATGGCTAGCTAAAATACAAACAAACCAAGCTAACCATTGTTTATGACCATCTGAATAACTACCTAGCTATCATTACTTAACTGAGCGATTGTGAGAGTCACTCAGGTACTCTGTAAAAGTATGATATATCCCCTAATAAAATATCTCCAAAATCTTGTGCGCATATTATTCTAAACACCACCAGCGAGGAATCTTTGTTATTTCAACACTCACAGTTAACAGGTTCATAAACGGATCGTATGGGAATGAAATTTCCAGATAAGCAGTGGTATTAGAATGGGTTGTCACTTAAATGATTTTTTTAAAGTTTCTCACTTTCATAAATTTCCATCTCCCCAAGTTAGTTCACCAACTTTCTGCCTTACCCTCCTAAAATAATTACATTTATACTAAAGGTAATTTATTAATTTGGAGATGAACTGAAATGGCATATGAGGGCTCATTATCTAACATCAGAGCCCAACTTCATAGTCATGTTTCAAAATCTGGTGGAAAGTTTTGAGTTCTGAGAACCAATTTGAAGAGCTGTTAAACTCAGCTCTGAGAATTAACTGAGAGATTGTGAGAGTCGCTCAGGTACTCCGTGAAAGGACAGAAACAATTCAGTGTTTTAGTTACGATGATGAATGGCATTAGAGGTCATGCCGCGTGTACAAACACTATATGACTACATAGACCATAAGTCTGTTGCAAGTCACAAGCAGCCCTCTTGGCGGCACTATCTGTTTAAGCTAGTTGTTCCTAGTGCAACGAAGCCACTACTTCAGTGATCTGGGGACCTTCTACTGTGATCTAGAGCTAAGAGCAGCGAAAACCAAAACAGACTGAAAAGAAGGATAAATCATTGAAATTAGAGTTCTAATGAAAATATATTTACAGTTATATTTTGTTATATCATCTTATTATGAATAAAAACCAACGGTTTCACTAACAGTTAAACACCTGCAAGTAAAATAAACCTGTTAAATGCCAAATAATTTAGGGGATTTAAACACTAAAAGTGTTACTATGCCATGAAGAAATTGAGAACACGTTCGTTTTTTAATTATACTGCTCAGGAGATACTAGTACACAAAGAAATATTTTGTGAGCACTGTTTATGGAGCAAGTCAATTTCTATGAATTGTTACCTACATTATTAATTAAAGATACGCAGTAGCTATGAGGTGGGTCTAATGATGCTATTGTGTCACTCTATTTACTAAAAGCCACAAGTAAAGAATGCAGAAAAAGTATACATACTGCTCCCAAAAAATAGGGGATATTTCATTTTGAATCTCTGTTAACATGGAATCTCTGTTAGTTCAACAACTCACTACTAACAGTGGATCACATGGGAATGAAATTTCCAGATAAGCAGTGGTAATAGAATGGGTGGTACCAGATAGTTCAATAACTCTTGAAGTTTCTCACTTTTATAGATTTTCATCTCCCCAAGTTAGTTCACCAACTTTCTGCCGTGCCCACCTAAAATAAATAGATATATACTAAAAGAATTCATAAATGACTGATTTACTTATGTTAAGATGCACTGAAATTGCAACTAAAGCCGACATCAGAGCACTTCATGGCCACAGGCAAGTTCATAGACATGTTTCAAAATCTGGTGGAAAGTTTTGAAGAACTATTAAACACTAAAAACTCTGAAAAACTATTAAAAAAAGTCTTAATATAGCTCAGCTCTGTGAGTGAGACATTCACCCTCCATGTTGTGTTTTGGTCATGGGGCAAGCAGGAAAGCACCTGACACACCTCCAGATAGAGCAATGACAGTTTTGAACAAAGAGTATGACATCATTCCGGAAATGTGGAGCCCAGCTGGTCAGTCTCAGAGCTACAGCGATAAGACGAGATCCCAGCTGTGATTAGACCACCAATCATGTGCGAGGTGATGAGAGGAGAGAAAAAACAGCATCAAATGTGCAGTTTGTTAATGATTTGCAGGAAATGAGAATGGAGACATGGCTTGTGAACATTGTGTACGAATCCAATTATGTCATGCTGGACTTAGCGACCCCTCTGGTAGAAATATGGCATTACAAGCAATTGGATCTTATTTGGTCATTTCTTTTTAATCCCCCATTTCCACCTTTTCCTTTGGGTACTGTTCGCTGGAGGACAAAAAGCGCAGGGGCAAGTACACCCTGGATGAAATGCCAGCCTTCACAGAACCAGCAGGGGTCACTGTTGCATTATCGAGGCATAATCCCCTGACTGGACTCCCCTGTTTCATACCATTGCCGTTTATTCATTCATCTTATTATTTGCTTTATCCTGGTCAGGGTCACAGGAAATGCAGTGCTTAGCCAGGGGCACAGGGCACTAATGAGTTATAGGACACAAATTCCCAAACTCACTCGAACTCACTTTTAGGGGAGACTCAGCAAGACTGGATCCAGGACTGGAAGGAGCATCTGGAGAGATTCTGGTGCTGACTGGAAGAGAAATTTTTCTTTGTCTTTGTGAGGAAGGAAGAAACTGCAGTACCTGCATGACACAGACAGCACATGCAAAGCACCGCTCAGTAAGTGACCAGAGCACAAACCAAGGTAAATCTCTTTTTTTTACCCTGTACAAGCTTCAAACACATCTGATCTAGTTTATGAGAGCAGATAAGCTGGACTGAGAACATCTGCACCAAATATACTGGTACAGTTCTAATTTAATTCAACTGATTCAACCTTCATTTGTTTCTTTATTAGATAGCATTGTTGTCCAAAGAAAGACAAAGGTTAAGCTGCTCTGTATGAATTAATAAACATCATCTTTTATCAGGTAAATCACCTCTTGAGAAGCAGGGACAATGGCAGGTGTCCAATCAGTAAGAGGCGTGTTCTCCATTTCCCTATTCTTGGGAACGCGCCTGTACTGTGTTGCCAGATATGTCTGCTTCTCTTCAGCATACATTTGAGTCTCCTTGCAACGAAAATGCTTGGTTAATAAAATGTATTTAATTTGATTTTGATGTTCTTTATTAAAATACCACTGAAGAACAAACATTTTATACACATTTCCACTGGGTTCTAAACCTCAACTGACTAATTAACTGCTCAGGAATATTTACTATTTGGGGGCTGCAGTATGGTGTATGTGGTAGCATTGCTGCATTACAGCTGGGTTAACCCATGTTTTGAGTGTGAAGAACATATTCCCATATCTGTTTGGGTTTTCTCTGGGTGCTTTTGTTTCCTCTTACATTGCAAAGACATGTGGCCAACTGGCATCTCTAAAGTGGCCCACTGTGTGTGTGTGTGTGTGTGTGTGTGTGTGTGTGTGTGTGTGTGTGTGTGTGTGTGTGTGTGTGTGTGTGTGTGTGTGCCCTCACGTGGACTGACCCTGTGCTGGGTTTTCTGAAACAGATTTGCATCAAATACAAATAATTGAAATTGTAAATAAAATTTACACTCTTACTAAAAACTCTAGCAGAGTATATACATAATAGTATAATGGATAATATAATGAATAGGCAGTGTGGGCCTTCTTACCAAGTTTCTAACTTATTATTAGTTCATATTAGCCCACTTTATAACGATCAGCTGCCCATTAGTTAACCATTATTGTTTATAAGGCTCACTGATAGACTGGTTTCTGATTTACACATGCGCTCCTGTGGATGCACTTTTGCCAGTAAGGTTTGGTACAGTTCTCAATTAATACCAATCTGGCAACCATGGCACTAAACCGCTCCCAGGGGCCGTGTTGCACATCTTCCCCTTTAAGAGGTCGCAGGTCCGGAGCGGCGTGGGTTTTTTTCTTTTCTCTGCGGCCACGCAGCGCGATGAGGAGCAGCGCTGAACTGAAAGCATGCGCGCCGGGACCGCCTTCCTGCTGCGCCCTAGCGCGCTCTGCATCATCCTGCTCTACCACGCTGCAGCAGCTTATTTCGGGTCAGTTGCTTTTCTTTGAACTACGCTGCTCACCAAAAATTATATATCCCCTAATTTATGTGAGCAGTACATTATTTCTGGAATTAGTTCCAGTGCTGTGCAGTTTAGTTTGAGATCAGAACCTGCCAAAGGACTAAACTTCTGCTTGCTTTGGTTCAAGAATAAGGATTGTAGAGTAAATGTCAGAATAATAAAGTCTGTACACATGTGGATTTTGGTAACTACTGTGAGTATTCTGTTATATTTGGAGTGTTATCCTATATTGAGGGATTTGGATTGGGATGAGACTGGGTTGTTGCTGGTTGGGTTGAGATGCATGATGATGCGGGTACGCGTAATTACGCGCGGTTTGTTTCTTATCCTAACGAAGACAAGAGTAGTATTTGTTATAATAATAATAATAATAATTATTATTATTATTATTATTATTATTATTATTATTATTTTATTATTATTATTATTAGTTGTAGTAGTAGTAGTAGTAGTAGCAGCAGGGTTAGGGATAGGGTGAGTAGTAGCAGAGACATGATACAAGCGCTATGTGTGGTTTCCA
>JAUZST010014707.1:0-10506 GCA_034779995.1 Parotocinclus haroldoi
AACCTTGGGAGGAACCAAGACTCAACAGGGGACCCGCCCTCCATGGGCGACCTAGATGTTAATTAAATAAATACTAAGTGTATATTAAATCATAGGAAAATTAGTTTAAAATAAATAACAAATTATGAATACAATTTCAATTAGTAATAAAACAAAATTGATTATACTTTCAGATACTTTCAGTCCCGAACCAAAAAATATCCAAGAACCAAAATATCGAAATCCTTTTTTTTTCTTTATATATGCTGCCAAATCTCTCTTTACTGGACATGGTAATATTCAGTAATATAGTAATAAACAGTAATAAATCAGGTATGTAACCCAAACTATAGTAATCATCGACTCTCTGAAACATTTGCATTTTAGTCCATCAAGCTGCAGATTCATCACTTTTTAGATCAGTTGTTCATTTAATCTCTCGATCATACAAATTAATAAATAAATGCATTATATATACACTATATATTTATTTTAAGCATACCTCTAGATAGATCAAATGTATAAACAGATTCATATAAGCCACTGTAACAAGCCTGTTTCGAAAAACATTTTGTTCTTTTTTAGTAAGTTAAAAGTATTATGTTACAGAAATAATAAAGTGCAGATACCTACGAAAATACAGTAAAATACAGTAATGTACAGTAAAGTATCTGGACACTGTTATTGCCACCACAGCGGCACGGTGGCTCAGTGGGTAGCGCTGTCATCTCACAGCAAGAGGCAATCAGGAATTTTTGGAAGGAGCCAAGAATCCACTTTTTTTTTGTCAGGGACCAGACAGTCCGCAAAGTTTAGGATTATGAAGTGACGAGTCCGAGTTTAAAATTTCTCGGTCCAGTCATTGTTATATATGGACATTATACTATTGCTAAAATAGTGACCTAAGACTTTTGACTTTTAAACGATACCTACACTAAAACAACACTTTTCTCCTCACCTATCTACCTATCTGGTATTTAGCAGCAAGATTAGAGCCTAGAAATACTTCCATCCATATAATCCTGGAGCTTATTGTAGGTTTTTGCATGTAGAGTTGTTGCATACCTCACTGACCCACAAAGCTCATCCGAGCCAGTCCACATCATCGACACAAGGATTCCTTTGTCCCGTGGCCATTTGCATCTCAAATGCAAATATCAGCTCTCTTTGTCCTGACAGTGCTTATATGAGATATTACACATAAACATTTCACCTTAGATCCTCGTCCAAAAGAAAACACACAGAATAATGGGGGTTTGAAGAATTACGAAAATATGTTTTGCTTAAATTTCAGCGGCTCCCTGATGGATCAAGCCAAAACAATAGCACAATTGATGAGCGGGGCGGACAGCGGCTGCTGCTTTCCCGTTTAACGTCTTTATGTGACCAGCTGTTTGGTCTCCATGGACCTGACATGCAGCTTGCGTGGGTGTGCATGCATTGGGTCAGGCTCTTTATCCTGCCAAACACCACACAAGCTCTCCCAGCTCGGTCCTTAGGAACGCATTTAAACCAACATCAGTCCTCCAAAAAAAGTCCTAACAAGGTCTCTGTGAGACGTCATGAGCAGAGCTGGCCAAATCCTACTATTTGGATTTCAGTTCTGCTCCAATTTAAACCATCCATAACCTTTTCTGTGATATAGAAATATTACGGAGCTAGGAATACCGCTTTTATGGGGAATAATTGTGAATCTATGGCGACAAAGAGTAGAAACACAATATAGAATTCAGATTGAGTTTATTTTAAAATGTGCTTACAGAGATATGTACTTACACACAGATAAAAAAAAAGATTTAAAAAAAGCAGCCCAGAGTCTAAATGCTGTTATGAGCTTTTATTGTGGCTGGCAGCAGTTGGACACAATGCACTTGCCATAAGTGCCTAAACTAAGCCATGTTTGGGGGCAATTTAGGGCTTTTAGGTTAAAACAACTAAATAATAATGTTAATATAATCATTATTTGGTACAAAAGCAGCATCCACAGAGGGCTGAGTTTCTGACTTCTCTGGGCTTGGAAAAATCCACAGGAATGGATTTTTATTAACAAATGAAATGAAGATGATGAGACAAAACATGTCTCAGTTTAATACTGTCTCCGATGAAATGAACGTCAAAGTAAATGTAAGAAACACTGCATTTTTTTCTGTTTGTGCACCACTTAGTCGTTTGGCAGACCCTCTTACTCAGGGTGACGAACCTTGCAGTTAAAGGTGTCACCAGGCAAATAGTCAGTGCTACTAATATGCAAGTATTGTTTCTCAGTTTGACGCTAAGAGCACAAACAAATACTAAGTGCTTGAGTATAATGGGGTGTTCCTTAAAATAACTATTAAATCTAAACAGTTCTTGGTAAATAGCAAGGAATATTTGATCTTGAATGAAACTTTTGTTAAACGAACAAGAACAAACTGTCTTCTTCAGCTGTTTCACACGATGCTGTAGGTGGTACGTTAGTGACAGAAGCAGAAAGGGATTTGTATGAGACATGCTTTGAGCTATCAGGGGATTGCAGGAAAGAAGATGGTGCAGAAAAAGATGTTTGAATCGGCCATGTCCTGAATTAGAGATTGGTCTACTAAACAGTTCATCAAAACCAAGTCCAACCAGGTTGAAAGCCAAACTGTTTTTGGGCGTGAGAAGTTGGTGGGTCCTGGAGAAAAACTTGTGTATTTTGTGAACGTTGAAGGAAAGAGACTGAACAGCGAGCCAGTTTGAGGTCTTCCTAGTCCATAGATTATCCAGTTAATCAGGTATTGTGTGGTTACAGATAGGCTAGACCCCATGTGAGCATACAGAGGCGACAGTGGCACAAACAGGGAGCCCAACTTTCTCTTAGCTAAACCAGACACCAGGAAGTGAAACATTATTGTGATATCAGTTGTACATCTTGTGAATACGAGGCTGGGAGAATCAATTGATTGTATAGTCACTGTGGAACCACTTAAGTTTTCCACCATTGTCCAGTTGAGAGGCTCCAGAGAATGGAAACCATCTAGGTTCTCCTCTGCCATCAGCACCAGTATTCTTAGACTTGGGAAGCTCTCCTCTTTTTGCCTGCTTATCATTATGGGGCGGCGCGGTGGCTCGGTGGGTGGCACCGTGGCCGTACAGCAAGGAGGTCTCAAATTCAATCCCAGAATGGATTGACCTGGGTCCTTTCTGTGTGGAGTCTGCATGTTCTCCCCGTGTCTGTGTACGTTTACTCCGGGTACTCCAGTTTCCTCCCACAGTCCACAGACATACGTGTTAGGTTGTTAGGCCACTCTAAGTTGGCATCGATTCGAGGGCGTAATGGCCTGCTCGCCTAACCAGCAGGGTGGCATTAGTTCATAGCTACAACACAACTGCAGTGGTTTGACCAGCGACGTCTACAAGGCGTCAGACAGACTGCTCGGTCAAGGTGAAGGTGATATTATGATGAATGAAGGCATTTGAAGAACAATACAAATAAATATTTTTTAAAAAGCATTACGCTGCATCAGTGGACTACAAAGTGTTGCATTTTTGTACAGCAGATAGATGTCGATGTATTGCCTAAATAAATATTTGTTATATTTATGTATACACACATTCACTGGTCACTTTATTAGGTACACCTCCTTTTTTCTACACTCATTGTCCATTTTATTTACAGCCCACACCCTTGTTGGGACGTACAGTGGCAACGGACCAACAGTGGCAGCTTGGCAGAGGTGGGGATTTGAAGTTCAGGACCTCAACCACTAGGTATCACTTCCACCATTTAGGAGTATTTTGCAGCAAGGCAGAACAACTTAGAGAAAATTAAGTTGAAAATGGTGAATTCTGCTCAACAGAAGAACTTTAAAATACATGTCACCATGTCATGTAATAATTCCACTCTAAAGGGAATTATTTTTAGGGTAACGATTGCCTGAATGCCCAGGGCTTGTTAAACTTTCTTGCAAAGGTTGTTCTCTCTATTTTTTTTAATATCCTGCCAATATTTCTCCTACATTTACAATAAGATGTGCAATAATGTACTAGTTGTAGAAATGTACGTAAAAAAAAACGTCAAAAAATATTTTTTTCTATACTATATCATTTTTATTTAAATAAATATGAATGATTAAATTAGTAAAAACAAAATGAAAATGTGCAAAAATATTGTGACCGTCTATTTTCCTTAACCTGTACTGCTGTAACAAACTAAATTCCCTATATCAATAATCTAAGACTCTAAAAAATATCGTATTTTCCCTTATACTAAGAAAAATAACCTTAAATAAATTAGCTATACCTCCTCTCCCAAAGCCACGTTTATTGCCCTGTAATTCCACATAACATGGGTTTATTTTAAACTGTGTTTGTTTATATATCACACTTAAGAAAACATGCTTTGCCCCTGTCAGGATCGTACGGTAGCTCTATAGATAACGTTACTGAGAGATAACGGAGACGGCTTTACTCGTCATAGCTGATCTACTAAAATATGTGTTCAAACCTAATATAACAGCAGCATACTGTAATTATCCACACACTTAGCGGTGGTGAGAAAACATGTAACTTTCGGACCCTAAACGGGTGTAAAGGGGGGGGGGGGTAATTACCCAGCCTTCACTTCAGCAAACGTACAATTTCAGCTACCTGTGAGGAATGCGAGTACATTATCTACTGAGAACACTGTGTTCCTGCACAGACCCATGCTGCCGTCATGGATCAGGTCCCTCTGGCCCGTCCTCGTTCCTAACCCGCCCCTCGCCAGTCTGTACTGTATGTCTGCCAGCTGGCAAGGGTTTAAAATGAGGTTTTGCATTGATGAAATAAAAAGCCCCGAAGACTCGTTAGTTTTTTGTGTACAGTGTACAGTCCAGATGATTCGTGCCCTGCTCTCCCTGTCTAGACTGTGTCACCATTTCTATTTTGACATGTTAGTCGTGGCTCTGATGTAACAACTTTTCTAATCCTGTAATTGCTTTGCTCAGTCAGTGGAGCGTCATATTAATTCATAATCTGTCACACATTCACCTAAAGAAAGAAAACCGTAATTAATATGGCTTTATCTACACTACTTGTTTTGATGAGTGACGTCATTCATTTCCAAAAAGCTGCCACCACTAATCACCCTCGGTATGTGATAACCCCCAACTTCACGCCCTTATCCAGAGCAACTTACAATTAATACTGACTTACAATCCAAGCAGTTGCAGTTTAAGGGCCTTGCTCAGGGATCCGGCTGTGGCAGACCTTCTGGTCCATAGTCCAGTACCTTCACCACTAGGCCACCACAGTCCACCGACTCATTACCACAAACGCAAACTGCAGTGCCACCCACATTCCCACAGTAGTAGCACTGTATGATGATCCACCTGCTTGACCTCGCCGTTTGAACCCCTCTTTATCATGGCCAGGGTCATGGGGGTTCTGGCACATATTTTATTTCAGTTGCTAATAAACATGCATTCTTGCACCTCAGGTCTTCAGTGGGGACGTTACTATATTGTATTTATCCTTCTCACAGCACTTAAAATGTGTTTTTGGCACAGGACGGAAACCGATGAGTGCTTCAGGTGTTATTTTATCCCTTTCGTCCTGCAAACAGGTCTTAATATGTGTAACAGTACAGGGTCATTGTTGTTGCATTTTGGTTTCCAAATTCACCAAGCATTCTCTATTGGGGATAGGTCAGGGCTGCAGGCTGTCCAGTCTAATAACCGTGCCCTCTTCTTCAGCAGCCATGTCTTTGTTAGGTGTGCAGCATGTGATTTTGTATTCCTTTGTTAAAAAGTGACGGGACGTCCCTGGAAAAGATGGTATCTTTAAGGTAGATGGTTCAGAGTACAGAATATGTCGCTTCTGGACATAATGTTAACATAAGGGGTTTTTTTGTACAGTAAGGATTGAAGTGGTATTTGTGAATGTAACTCTGTATTTTAGAGCTTGATAAAGTAATCCCTTACCCATGTGCTTCTATCAGTTATTGATAAATGACTGTTCTTGATGCACTGATCGTCTGAAGGATCGGCGATCACCGCTCTTCAGTTTGGGCTTGTACCCTTACGCTTTATACACGGAAATTCCTCCAGAATCTGCGGAACCTTTCATTCTGTTATTCTCTCTAGAGGGAAAAATATGCAAATCGTTTCCAGTCTTTTCAATTACTTTGAAACATTTCAATCATTTTCTTACATTCGTTGTCAAACTGCCAACAGCAGCACCAATTTAATGGCGTAACATCAAAACATGCCAAACAACAAGTCGTCTTGCTCCACGTCATCCCATGTATTTTATAACAGTCCACACCCATGATGAGGTGGAACTGGTGGTCATTGTTGAGGGTTTTAAATGTGCTCCTAAAGCATGAATAGCAACATGACTTCAGGTCGACCACATGTACACTTTATCCCATAATTAACAGTCTATTTATATCCTTTCCATTCAGAGGGATGCTTTTGAAAATCTCTGCACATGAAGTATGTTGGTCCGTGGAGCTTTGATGTTAAGAAAGCTAGCTTGGGCTTTATCCCTGACACAGGCTGAATTATTAGGAACCTAAGAAATCTGGCCAGCTCTGCACAGTCCAGCCAATTCTATGCAGTATTGTTGCATTATCTTCATTCACAGATAGTGCATCGCAAGTTCAGCACAGCACAGACAACCACAGCAAGCCATAACAGTGAATTATGTAATCGATATGAATGTTTCTTTTATGGATTCAGCAGATGTGGTAAGATATCCACATAAACACAAAGATTTGAGTCATATGTGAGCTAAACAGATGTGATCTACATCTACAAAATGTAGCAGATGCTCTTATCCAGACTGATCCAAAAGCAGGCCTAACTGATTTGAACTCTGATCCTTCCAATGGACTGCATTGTCCAAAAATCTCTGGTGGACATTGTGGAAATGATCTGGAGCCAGCTGATCCATGCTGAGACATAGGTGCTGACAACGCATTTGAAGCACTGTGGTAGCCTAGTGGTCCAGGGTTCAAATCCCACCTCAACCTGCCACAGCTGGGTTGTTAAGCAAAGGCCCTAAACCCACTATTGTAAGACTGTATGAGTTGTAAGTCGCTCTGGATGAGGGCGAAATGTAAAATGTCCTGTTTGCATGCAAACACTCAATTTAGCATAACATGGAACGCTTTGTTTGAAAAATGCTGAGAAAGTGTGTATCTTTGATAAATTGTGCCATGGTGTGTGCTGAAATTCTATAAAAAAAAAAGAAAAAAGGCAATGTGAAACATTTTCAACTCACTTTGTTTATTCTGTGATGGATTATTTCAGCTGGCGAAGTACATGTTCGGTATCAGCATGTAACTGTCTATAAGGAATGCGATTTACAACGTGCAGTTTACTAATGACGTTAAGAAATAGGCTCCTGAAACAAACGACCAGAGCTCAGAGCTCGTTTGGGCCGTTAATCAGGCATCCCATTTTCATAACGTAAGGTGTTTATATTCTTCATTTGAGTCTGAAATCAAGTCTGAAATCTTTCATATAAGTGTCAGAGAGCTTTCCCTTGCCACTCTTATCTCTGAGACTGTAAAGGTGACTCGTACAATAATTAAAACGTAACTGAGCTCAAACGTCCCACAGCCCATGTGTCCATGGCACATCAAATCACAAAGCTAAGTGAATACAGAGGGTTGCCAGGACAATAGATTATATACAGATACAGCACTGTGCAAATGTCTTAGGCCACTTTAAGATTAAGTATTTTAGTAATGGCTTAATGACCTATGACATATAATACAGCGTCAACAACTGGACACAAAAACTGAAAACTTGCATTTAGAATGTCTTAGCATTTTCACCTAATTCCCCTGCCAAAAAGAGTCCTTTCCTGGTTGCTACAAATCATCTTGATTAAGATGAATAAAAGAGAACTTCCTTTTGACCATCGGCTTTCGGCGATGCGACTTCCTGCTGAACATGTGACTTGTGGTATTATCTATCATTTTCAGAAGCGGGATTATATGTTATTGTAACAGGACTGAGTGAAAAAATGGGGGCATGATTAAAATGAGTGTTTAAGAGTACATTATTGATAATTATTAATGAAAAATTCATAAATGGGATATGGAGTGACACAATAACGACACATGATTTATGAATCCTTATATTTTATTCTAAGGGGTTTTGTTCGAGGCTGGGAACAGGTGCTTGTGTTCTAGGTAGTTTTTAATAATGTTTTACCTTAAATTTGTATCACTGTGCAGGACACTGCTTAATAATAAAACGTTTCTGACAGTTTCTTATATTAATTTCTTATACACGTAATGTCTTGGGGACAAAAATAGCACCATTTTGATAATATCTGTATTCACATTAGTTAAGGGAAAATATAATATAACTATTGTTTATGTGTGTGTATATATATATAAACATATCATTCATCACTTTTTGAAGATTAAGCCACTCTTATTTTGCAAACACTGCCATACTATTGCTACAGAGACACAGCCTCAGAATAACACAATCACATTTCTCAATATGTATGTCATGTTTATGCAGAACATAAGGGAACATAAGCGAGAATGCAAACATTACAAACAAGAAAATTTGCTTATATGAGCGAATCAGAATTTCTTGTGGCAACACAGACGTAATAATGTGGTGAACTTTTACTGCATTAAAAGCAGAACGGAAAAAAAACATCTCTACATACTACATACTCTTTATATTTATGTGGGAACAAATAAAAGATAACTCATTCTTAAAACATTTTACATTTTCTACGTGAAACCATAGGACCGGACTCTTATCACAGTGGTCTGGTTACTGAAGTTGCCAAAACCTGATTAGTGCACCATATAAATATTCCACACAAATTCATATAGAATACTGTGCAAAAATCTTAGGCCACCAATACATCAGATGTACTGTTGCATAAGCACTGCTGTAATGACCGTATACGGTATAATTATTTCTCTTGTCTTGTCTTTTTATTGGAATACGACCTGAAAATACAGGACAAATGTGTAGGCAGTATTAAAAAAAAAAACAAAAAAAAAAAATCATATAAAATCAGAAAACGGCTCCTATCGTGGACAGTGCTGGGCATTTAGTGTGACCTCCCCTTACACTTGAGCAATAGCGTCATCAGTATTCTAATCTGCCTTTTGTAAAGTCTGGAGAAGTTTGATCAGGAATGTTCTGTTTGGAAACGTAGCAGCCAAGAGACACTTTTTGGATGGGGAACAGGGTGAGAAGGTTAAGATATGCTAAAGCTCGCAGAGATCGTGCAGATCAGTGGAAAAGAAAATTACAGAAGACAAATCTCCATTTAAAATGCACTGCTCATAAAAATTAGACGATATTTCGTTTTGAAGCATCCCCTAATTTTTGCGAGGAGTATATTTGGGTCCAATCACCTAGAAATAGGAAATGTAATTCATGCGAATATCTATACACAATATCGTTATCGTTATTACTGCAACGTCAAAAAAAAAAAAAAAAACTGCAGAGGCAGATGCCAGCTATTGAGCTTTCCTCATAAGAAGGATAAGTTCAGCATACGGAAAATACAGGTGTGTTCATTAGATTAAATCAGTGATGGATGACAGTTGGAAGGGGGACATCTTTTTTAAACATGCTCCAGATTAGTCTGCAAGAGACATGCTTATTTAAATGTTATGGATGTCCCACTTTTTAACCTCAATGGGTTCAGTACATGAAACAGTCCCCCCCCCCCCTCTAAAAAAATTAATTAGAGATTTCTGCATTTGAAGCCCTTGCTTGAGTTGAGCTAAAAAATCTTAAAACTTATGAGTTACGGCTGTATTAATGAGGTGGAAATTCCAGAGTCGGAGCCAGGTCCGTGCCTAAATTCTGGTGATCTATATACTGTACCTCTGAATAGGGTTGAATCAGTTTATTAAGTATTATTAACTATTGAAGATTAAACAGCCTTCGTAAACATTCCAGTCTGTACATGGGGTAAACGCTTCCGTTCATTACTTTTGAGTATTCAGTTCATCCTGTGGGCGTCATTTTGGGGGTAGAGCTATTCCAGGAACACTGGGCACAAGGCGGGTACATGGCTTTGATGGAGTACAAGTTGCAGGACACGTATTAACCTGACTCATGCGAAGAGCTGATTCGGAGTGACTGACTGCCTATTTGGCAGGTTTTTAGGGTGCGAGATAAAACCAGAATATGTTGAGAAACTCACACGCGCACACACACACACACACACACACACACGCGCTATATTAGGTACAGTTTGCTTGTATTAGGTTGGACCTCTTCAGAAAACCCTTCATTTTTGTATGTTATATAGTTCTATCCAAAGTCTTTGGCCACCTTTAGTAGTAACAAAAACATAAAATACTTGACATGTTTGTGTACAGTATTTAAAGGAAACTCTGAAAGGTGGCAGCGAAGAAACCACTTTTATAGATGGGGAACGATGTGAAAAGATTATGATATGTTGAAGCTCACAAAAATTCGAATGTGGTAGCCTAGCGGTTAAGGTACCAGACTCTGGACCAGAAGGTCCAGGGTTCAAATCCCACCTCTGCCAAGCTACCACAGTTGGGTCCTTGAGCAAGACCCT
>JAUZST010014708.1:0-10506 GCA_034779995.1 Parotocinclus haroldoi
ACACACACACACACACACACACACACACACACACACACACACACACACACACACACACACACACACACAGAGGTTATTTATCCCTCTATGAGATTGGTCTATCGATTCCCTGTACCCTCACATGCTCTAATGACTGACACTAACTCGTTCTTATTAAGTTTGTGTTTTTTATATTTCTTTTATTTTTGTACTTTAAGAGTTCTTTTTATATAAATGCAGAGTAGAGTCAGTACACAGAAGCTCGGTTCATGTTCCAGCCTTTTTGGTTTGGTTGTTTTCCTAAATAAAGGAGACAGCAGATTTATTTACTGAATAGAGACAGAGAGACAGAGAGAGAGAGAGAGAGAGAGAGACCGCACTAATTATTGTCATCCTAATGGAATTACAGGTACTCTTACAGGTACAGTGAGATTGTTATAGACACTACAGTGACAAAATTGTATTAAAATCACGTACATGCTACAAGATAAAACATGCAATTCATATCTATAAAATTCACAAGAAAATCTATGCGTCTACGTATATACTACACATGAAACACTAAAAAAGTAGCTCATCACTACAAAACAGAGCTTGTCCTTCCTTATTATCCTTGAAAATGTGTTTAATCTGCTGATCTGTTATCTGCTGTGCAGCAGTATGAGTGCTGAGAAGTGCTCAAAAAGTGGAGATGAAGGGAGGAGTTTTACACTCTCACATACGCGCACGGACACACTCAACTGGGATAGTTCCTCTGTACTCTCATTAACGACTTCGGAGGAAAGTACAGGTCAGATCTAAAACCTGCTTTTTCAGTGTGAACAGATTAGAGGGAGAGGGACACCATCCGATTTCTGCAAATGGGTAAGAGCCTTTTTCTTTCTTTAGAAATCATATAGTACAAACAAGTGATTACACAATGACAGACGTTGCCGTGCATTTTGTTTGATATAGATTCATTTTAATCGTAAGGTTAAAAGTTAATAAAACATTGTGTAAAACATAAAAATGGATGAACAAGGTTGCGTATGTGTGCGTTGTGTGATGTCTAATTGTAGTCTATTATTATTATTATTATTATTATTATTATTATTATTATTATTATTATTATTTTAAATCCTAATAACGAGCACTGACAGCAAAGCAGCTAAATCAACTTGCCTTCCTAGGACAACGTTCTTTTCAGATTTAACCAACATTGTGTATTGTTGCTATTTATTTGTCGTTTTCAATTTCCCTGCACAGCAGAAAAAGTCTTCGTGTTAAATTGCCAAAGTTTATATAAGTGTAGCTGTAGATGCATGTATTATTATGAATATTAACACAATGTAATATACACACTAATGTTGCCTATTAGGGTGAATTTGGATAAATCAAATATTAAATCAAACTAAGGTAGGACTGAAACGCGTTTTGATAGAGCACTGTAGTTGTTTAGGACTAGTCAACAATGTGATACACAAAAAATTAATGGTATTTAAATGTTTTATAGAAAAGGATATATACATGTGCAATTAATAACACAGTATTTGACGTGTAGTATTAGGTAGTTAATGCATAAGTGTTGTTAATATTAATATTTAAAAAATATATTTTGTGAACATACATTGTATTAGTTTGACTACAGTGAATAATATAACACCTACTTTTTATTAATTTAATAAAGGCGAAGGGTATCGTCATTTGATCGGTATAGGCATAAATATCATATTGTTTTATGGTAAGATTATTATTATTATTATTATTATTATTATTATTATTATTGTTATTATTATTATTATTATTATTTCACACAGAGCAGCCCTCGTACGGAGAGGTTAATCAGCTGGGCGGTGTGTTTGTGAATGGCAGGCCGCTTCCTAATGCTATTCGGGTGCGGATCGTGGAGCTCGCGCAGCTCGGAATCCGTCCGTGCGACATCAGCCGCCAACTGCGCGTGTCTCACGGTTGCGTCAGTAAGATCCTCGCGCGCTATCACGAGACCGGCTCGGTTCTCCCGGGTGCTATCGGCGGAAGCAAGCCTCGCGTGACCACGCCTCATGTGGTGAAGAGCATACGGGAATACAAACGCGCGGACCCGGGAATGTTCGCTTGGGAGATCCGGGACCGACTGCTGGCGGACGGAGTATGCGACAAGTACAACGTGCCATCGGTGAGCTCCATCAGCCGTATCCTCAGGAATAAAATAGGCAGCCTGTCTCAGCCAGGCCAGAACGAGAGCCCCGGTACGGGAGGAATGAAACCTCACACCTCCCCGCTGTCCTACAGCCCGATGTGTCCTTACACTTACCCCAACACCATCTCTCCAACTGGCACAAAATTCACTCCTCCCGGAGTAGGGGTCGGTTTGTCCCGGACTTGGCCATCAGTGCACACCGTCAGCAACATCTTAGGGATACGAGCCATCATGGAGCCCTCCGGTAAGTTTCTATTTTCTAACCTGTATACTGCTCCAACCTTTGCTGGGTTAGGGGATACTTCAAAATGAAATATTTTATATTTATTTATTATATATTTTTTGCATATGAAATCTTGTGCATTTTAATGTCACATATAGATTTTACACATACATACAGATTTCTTAAATTTGTTTGTACATATAGAGTTTTTAGTTTATTAATTGGCTACAAGCCTAAATTGTACGAAAAATTTACAGACTTTCCAAAACAGCCTACTTAAATAGGCAAAATAAATTATTACATTAACAAATACATAACCGCATACATAAACTATATTTAAAAAACTGAGTGTTGGTCCAATTCCTGTATTCGTTAATTTGCAAATTGCGTATTTTAATTTTTTGCACACTACTTTTTTTTTGTTTGAACCTCAAGTGCGCAGAAATGAACGAAATATTCACAATTACTTTAGCATACTAATAAATAAAGGAATAAGAATACTATGAATAAGAATAAAATAAATTCTTCCACCATACAACCATCTCTTTCCAAAAACTGCTGGAAACATCTTTACTTTCCATCTTCCCTATAGTGCTCAAACCAGGAATAATATTATGGATAACTATTGTAGCCAGATACTAATGATGTCATTATCTCATTCCTATAAACATTACCTCATCCTTATTTACCATACCGGTATAGTTCTCCTGCTTATTATGTGGTTTATTAATACTTCTTATACGCAAAACGTATTCATTGCTTATACATAAACTAATCATATTAATATTAGTAAAAATGAGTTTGTAGGGATTGAAAGACAGTTTGGAAGACATTTTGCAGCAAATAGTGTAGTGTAGTGTAGTGTAGTGGTGTAGTGTTTTCTAAACATTTTCTGACTGTGTTCCAGTCGTTTTTTCTGTCATAGTATTACTAAAATATTTAGGATTATGTTTTACATTTTATGATTAGATGTGAATGTGCTTTGCAAAAAGTGTGAAATAAGAATGAACTTCAATAAAGTGTTTCCAGTAAAACTCAGAAATGGGAAATGTTTTTGTGCGCAATCACAATGTGTAAACAATTACAGCGAACTCTAAACATTCTGGGGAGGGAAGGTGGCACAAAAGTAAGTGCTATAAGATCACAGTTAAACCTGAATTGAGTTTATATTGTCTTCTTGTCGGTGTGGATTTTCTCAAGGTACTCAGGTGTTAGTTCAGTTAGCATCTCTAACATTTCCCTGTGTTTGTGTGAAAATGTAGTTAATGTCTATATCAGCGGAGTCTGGAAGAATGTGTTAGGTATATGGACAGGTATTAATTATGTGGGACAGTGTGCTATGTACAGTGTGTCTTTGTGTTTTAATATGAATTAAACATTAATTAAGCATTCAACATAAAACATTAATATTAAAAACAGAATCACAACATGAAAGAATCGATCCGTCCTGCCATGTATCAGAGTTTCAGCCTGCTGGTGGTGTGTGGGATATTTGCTTAGCACAATTTGGGCTCTTTAATACCAACTGAGCATTATTTAAACACCACAGCCTACCGGAGTATTGTCGCTTACCATGTTCATCCCTGTATGACCACAGTGTACTATCCTCCACATGCATATCACAAACACAAAGCACAGATCATCTCAAACTGGTTTCTTGATTATGACATTGAGTCACCAGATCTCAATCCAATAGAGCAACTTTGGGATCTGGTGCACTTGGAGATTTGCATCATGGATGTACCGTAAACAAATCTGCAGCAATTATGTGATGCTATCATTTCAGTTCTCATAGGAATGTTTCTATCACCTTGTTAAATGTGTGCCACAACAAATGAAAGGCAAAGAGTGGTCCGACTAGCATGTACTTTAATTATGTACCTAATGAAGTGGCCGGTGAGTGTATATGCACATTACACCAGTCTGTGTTGTTGTGAACAAAATGTGTGTTTCTTAATATGAATTAAATTTCAATTCAAGGATTTCAATTATAATTTGTTGCAATATGATCAATATTACAGCAAACAACATGAAATTTTGAGGTAAGTCTCATAGCATGTTGATCGCCGTGAAAATCTGTCTCAGTGAAAATAGTGCCACTGACAAAGGGTTTATAGCTAAAATATATAAATATATATAAAATATTCAGTAAAATCCTGCAACCCAAGCTGCAAACATACTTACCCTTATGATTGCAACACAAACTAAACTTTTCCTTTATAATTCTAAGGCAATTTGTTCAGTGCTTTTGAAATGCACATTGCTCTCAAATTGTTGTTGTATTTACCACATCATTTAGATAAATACAGTTGTCCTGTTATCCTGTTTATACACACACACACACACACACACACCTAGATCTAACCTTCTCACGATTTCAGTGTTCATAGCGGTTAATGAGGTTGTCCAATAGAAAGGCAAGACATGTCACAGTATTTTGCTACCCCCAATTGGACATTTTTAGAATTGCAACTGCCAATTCCTCGAGAAAACTCAGCTGTATCTTGCCTTACTACTCCCCAAAGTCATGAAAATAACATGCACTCTTGAGAACTCGAAAGGTACACTGACAGACTCTGCATTTTCCAATGTGACTAATTTGTTAAGCGTATGGTCAGTGGGGGAACAGTAGGGAAAAGCTGTGGATCCTCTTTTCTGGAAATACTGTATTCTGAAGTAACGATCTGGCCTGCATCCATAAAAGTGAAAAAGTGGGGATCTGGCCAGATGGAGCTCTGATATACAGGTCACCTGAGATTGCAGCACAGAGCTAAAACCCATTTACGGTCTCCATCAATCAATGCTTTCAAACAGAAGCTTGGACAGCTAAGGTCCAGACTAAGCTGAGATAGAGAGATTGGTCTATAAGACTTTCCTGGTCATGATAAAGTTGTTCCTCTGTTTGCTCTAGCACAGATAAAGCATGAGTCATGCTTACAATAACTGCTAAGAAAAGTAGTCTGATTTAATTTTTAAAGTTGTTAACAAATGCACAAATACTAACCCTGTGCCTAATAATATACTGCTCACAATAATAATATTAATAAATTTAAAAATGTATTTTTATTACTTATTTATATATGTAAGCTATGCAGTTTTCTGCAATAGGGCAGCATGGTGGGTAGCACTGCTACCTCACAGCAAGAAGATCCTGGGTTCAGTCCCAGTGTGGAGTGTCCTGGGTCTGCGTGTGTTCACTCCATGTACTCTGGTTTCCTCCCACAGTCCAAAAACATGCAGGTTAGGTTAGTTAGGAAGATAATGAATCAATGAAAGAATGAGTTTTCAGCAATATATGACATACAGGGAACCTCTGTTTCCTGGTCATCAGTAAAAAATATTAACTTACACTAGAGAATGACTTGAGTGAGTTTGCCTTGCCTTTATTTAAATTCATTCTTAATTCAATCTATGTTATGCAAATATTAGTCAATATACAAACCAATCTTAGTCAATCTTCCTTTTGTGCCATTCTAACAACCCATGTTCTGGGACCTTTATTTCAGTGGCTAATAAACATTCATTTCTGAGTTTCAGGCTTGAAACACATTCTCAAAAAGCTGCGATGGGGCATATAGTGCTTTAAATGTTCACGATGTGATTTCAAACTGATGATTTCAACAGGTGATTGCAATCATGATTTGGTACAAAATTGCAGTCATGAATGTCATGGAAGTACAAAGGTGGGAAAGGGATATCCAGTTTATTATAATTTTGGTAGTGACTTTGGAGCACTCAGGACCTTTTCGCTGTAAAGAAATAGTGCTACCCATAAGCCATTGTGCCACCCTGATTATGAACAAGACAGTCAAAAATCCCTAACCATTTTATCAATATATCAGTACCTCGCCCCTTCAGCAAAAACGTACAGGAAGTTTGAAATGTATCTAAGAAGGTTTATCGATGTTGTGTGATGTATGTCCCTGTAATGGGAATAAAGGTTAGTACACCGCGCTCTGAAATAACTGGACACATAGTGATGTTCCCTACCACTTTACCTCACAAATCAACAGTACCCCTGTAGCTGATGATTAACTGACTAATATATAGCCTCCTTCAGGTATATAAATTTATGAGTTGGTCTACTTGCTTCCAGTTATATTAGATGCTATATGCAGACACACTCAATTTTCTTGTCTAAAACCAAAGAAAATTTCACATAGGTAACACGTACTGTCTATCACTATACAAGTGCAACGTTGTACTGTTTACTGCTTCACCCGCTCTTCTTTAAAGGTGAAAGTCATTAGTTACCCAAGAGCTAATCATCATTTCAGGGGATATTTAAAAATCTAACAGAACTGTACAAAATATGCTTCTCTGGTTGTGATAACTGTTTCAACATTTTTTTTTACTTTTATGATATGAAAAAAATATGACAAACAGTTCACAAACTTTCTCAAATATAGATTAGAAGGGATTTGGCTTGTTTTTCAATGTCTTCAAGAAACATTGCAAGGACATCCCTGTAAAAGATTTTCATTTTTAAGGCAGCATATGTTTCTCTCATCTGCATTAATGCTACCATCACATAACTGTAAATGACCTTCACCAAGGGCAATGACACAACCCCATATGATGACAGACCCTAGCTTTTGGATTTGTTGTACATAAAAGCATGATAATTTTTACCTCTAGGTTGTAGCAAATGGCCTTCAACTTGTATTTTATTACAGACAGTGTAAACCCAAGATATTTAATTTCATTTGTTAATCAACATAAATTATTCTATTTCAGCCGTAGAACACATTCCAAATATAGGCGATGGCAATATATAAGGCTACTATTGAGGTACAAAAAAACATGATATGATTTCAATTGGATGGATACACCTTGTTACAAATACAATTTCCATGAAAGCTTGAGTCATGGATGATCAAAGATGGGCAGAGGATCTCCAGTTTCCCAAAAAATGTGTGGCAAAATTATTAAAAGTTTTAAAAATAATGGTATGTCTCCCCCTCTGTGGTGCATAAGATCATAAATAGGGATTTCAGTGCGTAAAAAGCGAGGGCAAAAGCCTAAACTGAATACCTGTGATCTCTGATCCTTTTGAAGGTCCTGCATCATGAACTGCCATTCATCAGTAGCTGATTGAACCACATGCGCAAGGGATTACTTTATCAACTTTATATCAGGCACTAGAATACAGGGTTATATTAAGTTTACTGTGAAAATTGGAAGCCTTATGTTAACAAAGTACAGAAGCAGTGTCTACTTCTCTGGACTCTGGAAGCATCTAGGCTGGACCATCACACAGTGGAAATTTGTACTCTGGTCAGACTAATCAGTATTCCAGTATTTTGCTGTGTGCTCCTGGAGTCTGCTAGGTAGATTTATCTCTACTAAACTTGATATCAAGCTACCATTTTACATCTGTGTTTTATTCTATTTGTCACAGTGAGTTTACAGTGACGTTCCTTCGTATGCCAAAAATGCTGAAATGCTCATGCTCATTCGATTCAACTTTATGGTCATTGTGCTGAGTACAAGTACAGGGCCAGTGAAATGCAGCAATTATAATTATTTATTGAACCTGCCCAGACTGCGATGGACTACTGTTCCATCCTGGGCACATTTATGCTTTTGCCTTGGGATAGGCACCAAAATGAGTTTCTGCTAATTGTTGTTTTAGTTGTTAGTCACATTATAACCATTCAGTTGCTTCAGAGACTTGGTTTCATATATTTGGCAACATTTGCAGTTACAGTTAAGGTCTAGTGCAGTCTGCTGTTTAGAAGCTGTTGACACGAAATGATGTGCCGGCACATGGTGACCTCATTAGGCCATCCCCAGCTGTGTGGTTAGTGAGGTTAAAGTGGATTATTCCTGCAAGCAATGCTGTGTGTTTGCCTTATATGCTCACTTGAAAATGTCAAGCTTAGTTCAATTAGACACATTCCCCACAAGCGGGCCTCAAAGCATGAAGCTGGAGGCATATAAATATGTGTTAAGGGGCTTGCATGTAGCTGAAGGGGTTTAAACATTTCAGAATGGTGTCATGAGCCCGTTGTGTGGCTGCCTCAGCAGTGTCTCTTGTACTATGGGTCCAGGCTGGGTTAAATCACCTCCCCTGTCCCTCTCATTAGTCCACACAAACCTGGTCCTGTATTTGTAGCTGTGGTGAAGCGATGCAGGAGAGGGAAAGGGAGGAGAGCTTTTCTTCCTCCCCGTCTCAGCTCCTGACAGCTGGGGTGCTGACTTGAGCCCCCTCCGCTGAGCCTGTCTGCCACTGCAGCACACTAATGAGGCTTGTAATAGCTGTCAGGGCCCTGAGCTGCTTCAGGAAAATAATAAGAGAGGGGGACATGGAGGGGGCGAGGAGAGAGAATGTGCACTATAATGAAGAGGCTTGTGAATTTATAGTATGTGGAGCAGATCATATTAACAAAATAATTCTATTGTTACTGTACGATTAGGCAAATGTCATACTATTATATTTAATTGATTTTGATCTAAAATGAATACTAATACCTTTACAATTTATAAGCTAAAAATTTCAAGACATCTAAAATCCAACCTGAAATTAGCACCATGTTGTAGGGAAAGTTATTTTTAGTGGGTGCGTGACCATTTCTTACATTGACAGGTTGTCTAATTATCAGGATAATGTTGCCTTCGAGCTGCTTACTGCACACGTCATCATGCATAGTTCCCTTCTGACCCTTTTGCTTTCCGCAGCTGGCTGCTCAATTACAGCTGGCTTTCCGCCATTATTAAAACCTCTCCTGGTATTCACCTCTATGCTGGCTGTCTGTGTTTGCTCCTGGCACCTTTGGTTTCTATCTTGGTTTGTTGAGTCTTGTCTAATGGTTAGATCGTTGTCTCTTCATAGCACGTTAGCTTGATATCCTGTCTGTCTACCTTAGCATGTTTTCCTTAGCATGTATAGAATGTCCATTTTCACCTTTGCCTAACATTTGCTCTGTGTATTGGCAGATTTAGCCTTCTTTTTGTTCACTGTGCTTTGTGCTTGGTCCCTGTTTTATTAGCTATTCTATTGTGTTTTTGTCCAGCCTTATAAGCAAAACCTTGGCTCTTATAGGATAAATGTATATTATATATGATTTATAATCAAAATAGATTAAATGGGTCAATGACAGCAGGTTTTGCTTACAGAGTTACAAAATAGAGTAGATGGACTATCTGAAATTCACAAAGGTTGGTCAGGACGTGTCATTCCAGGAGTTCATGAGTAGAAACATGGTTTACAATTATTGGTTAAGTTTTAATCTTCACTACACTTTGCAGTCCAACAACTACAGACTACATTCTGCCAGTTTTACATACTTTTGTTTACCCCTTTTCCAGTTTATCTTATTGTCATGATGTCTTTTATCATCATCAACACAGATCAGGTACTATTTGAGTGGAGCTGTTTAAGTGTGTTTTGCAGTGTAAAAAATGTTTACATTGGCTGTTAGGTTTAGCATGCCACTCTTTTAGTTCACTCTCTTGTTTGTCTTCTGTCTCGTGGTTAGCATTGGCCATTATCTCTTGTTTGTAGTACTACATTGTACATTGACAACAAGGCATTGCTTGTATTGGCATTTTGTCTGTGTGTATTAGCATTGTCTGTTGGATACATGTTTGCTGTTATTATTGTTTGTTAGCATACTTTGTCTGCACCATGTCTTAGTTCACCTATTTAACAGATGATCTCACTTTTCCGGCCTTATACTAAACATAACAGAAGACCTGACCATTATAATGAAGTAGTGAATGTACCACATGTACCAATCCTGACGTTGTTTGGCAGACGATCATTACCATGAATTGGGGCCCACCTTTCTCTTGGGCTGCCAAGAAGTGTAGAAGGAAGCTGTATCTTTCACTTGTACCAAATCACTGTCCCCTCCTGCACACGCCATGTCAGTGCCCACGAACACCATTATTGTTGGCAGTGGAAAAAGCACAGGAGGCCCTTTAATAGATTCCAAGTATCTTGTCCACTGCTATTGAGAAGTTTGGACGTTGAGATGCAAGTATAGGGCATTCTGGACATTCTCCAAAGGGTTCCAACAGAATATTCAGGCTTGCTTTTTCTAAATGAGTCACGTGAGCAACGAGCAACGAGGACTAAGCTCCTAGCAGTTTGTTTGTTTGTTGTATCAAACTACTTTATTAT
>JAUZST010014709.1:0-10506 GCA_034779995.1 Parotocinclus haroldoi
GTGTGTGTGTGTGTGTGTGTGTGTGTGTGTGTGTGTGTGTGTGTGTGTGTGTGTGTGTGTGTGTGTGTTTTTCTTATTTTCCATACTGTCCCAACTTCTCATGATAGTTTAATAGAGAATCCAATGCTATGGAGAGTTAAAATGCAGGCTGTAATAAACACTTTTGGTTGCATTATTAAGATTATTATTTAATCTTAAGGTATTATTATGTTTGCCCTTAGTATAAAAATGATATCTCTTTGATTGCAAGTATTTGTCATAGGACTTTTAGGAAATGTGTAGGAAACAGAAACTGATGTTTAAATTAACATTATTGGCTTCTGCAAATGTAATAGCACCGAAAGAAAAAAAACATCTATCTACTGTGCAGCTTGTCTCTACTTTGTCTGTACTTGCTACTTAATAGGGAAAAAAACCTGAGGGAGTAACATGATGCACATCACATGCGTGCAGGTGACATATATATGCAGTCTCCATTTAGGTCAGTTCCTTGTCTTGTAATTTGTCTTTCTCCGTAGACACACATAAGGATGAGTGATCGTGAGTGAGCAAGCAAAAGTGGGAGTAAGCGTGCCAGAGTGAGAGAGTCAGCAATAGAGAGCATAAAATGCTCCTGATCCATTATGTTAAGCTACATCACTAGAAGTTTTGAGGATGCCATGGATTTTTTATATTACAATGGATATAAAGATACTGTTATATTTGTATTTTAAGTATCTTAAAAATATATTCTTAAATACAATTAAGTGAAATAAGAAAAATACACAAACAATTTAAGTACTGATATGCGTTGACACCGACCAGGCATTATGACAACTTTCAGTTTCACTTACCCTATAGAAGCAGTTTGTAGCTGTAAACTGTAGTCCATCTGTTTGCTTTCTCTGTCCCCTTTACTCTGCTCTCTAATGGTCAGGTCCAGTTTGGATGGTGGATCATTGTCAGCACTGCACTTACACTGATTTGGTGGTGGTGTGAATGTGCATGTGCAGATATTCTACCTTCATATTTTTTTTAAATGACCAATACAATTTCACTTGGTCTTGACTCACACTCGACTAAGGTCTTGTTGTTTTGGTATTGAACTTGTCTTGGACTTATTCAAGGTGGTCCTGACCACAACTCTGTTGCATCTGTGCATTACAGTTAATATATACTGAAACACTCCAGATTTCAAAGAAAATAGAATATATTTATATTCATTGCAGAAGTATGATGAGATTTATATAGTGGCATAATTTTATTGTTCGTTAATGTTCTTCTCTCTATCTTACTCATCAACATTGGGAATGCATTATGAACAGCAATTCAGACTAGACTGGTTTGTATATCTATTTCTTTTGGCAATTCTGTTCCTGTTAAACCATCATGCTCAACACTGAGGCCTGGCTCCCCTGGAAGAAAATAATCTGTCTACTGCATGCATGGTGCGCCTCTGTATTTATAATGTACTCAGTGCCCAAGGGCATTGTGGTGCCAAAAAAAGTGTTCACTGTTGAAATATAATAAATGCAAATATAATACAAAATGTCCAAGTTTAAAAAAAAATGACAACATGAAAACAAATGTTTAAATAAAAAAAACAGAGTAGATGTGATCCATTTTTATACACATGATGAAATATAAATATGATAATTTCTTCTAAAGATAATTATTCCCATACTTCATTTTCTTCTTAACATTTACTATATATTCACTTTAGGTAGGACCTTGTGTGAGCAGATAATTGAATCAAATGTCCCTTTATCTTGCAAATGCGCAAAAACTGCCATTTGAAAAGCTCAGAAAAAAGCGTAGTGCTGCTGATAGACCTCCCTTCATTCCCTGAACATGTGCAATTTCAAAAAGCTGCTGTGTCAAATTAGCCTGTGCAATTTGAGACACTTTACAGTACTCTTAAAATATAGTCATTTAGGCCTACCTCACCAGATGTGCACTTGAGTTTGATGGTCCTGGTGAGGCTGTGGAAATCGAATCAGTAATGCCCTTTAATAATACATTGGACTAATTTAGAGGTATCAGTATTTTCCCGGTTGGCTTCGGGTAGCTGTGAAATTCTGTTAGCTATAACATTTTTGGGAGGTGAGGGCAGAATGCTGTGTCGCACAGATAATTGAGAACAGGTTTCCATCTTTCTGCGCTCCAAAATCTGAAATCTGTAACAGCTGTACCATATAAACTTCCATCAGTCTCACGTAGAAGTATTATTTGAGTATGCTAAACATATATAAGAAATGCAGGTAATTGAAAACATTTTAACATCTTTCATTTTTAAGTCATGCCTGCTGTTCTAAAACTGTACGATACCATGAATCAGGATCATAGTTTAAGTAACCTCACATCAGCATCACTGGCTATTTGTGACACGAGCAAGGTTATAAAAATACTAGTGAGCCACACTCAAGCTGTGGGAAACTTTAAGTGACCAGTTAACCTAATGCATGTATTTGAAATGTTCCATGTTTGAAAAGTATCCGCAGTAAAACCACGTGGAAACAACACTACATATGGGGAATCAGGACTGCTGTTAGGGACTTCAGGTCCCAAGAAAAGATATTACACAAGGGCCACTATTTTTTATTGCCCCTGTCAGTCACATTCACTTAGAATTGCCCCACTACCCCAATATGGTACTGCTGTGTGGACTACGAGACTGGGATCTCTGGAACTATGCAGCGACCGAGCTAACTGCTTGCACCCATGCCACCCCCACACGAATTAGAACTAAAACCGAGATAAAGCTGTGAGTTTGCTACCATCTAGTGTCTGGGTTACAAATTACAGTAATAGATTTCGCTTTTTCCCCCTAAGAGATATGACACAGTGAATGGAGATCCAACCTAGGATGGCATCCTGAAGTGGACATTGGGGTATATCATGTAGGCAACTAAAATCAATGTAAATAAAGTATAAATGTATTATTTATTATTACTAAGTACTATTAAGGTGGCTACACAATATAAAGTGTGTTACCTTTCCAGAATACACAACCCCAAATCAGTATAAAAAATGCATATAGAAAACTTGCAGTGTTTCTAACATTTCATTTTACTTTTATTACATACAGTATGAGCCTTAGATAGTTCTTGTTTTGTCTGGTCAAATTCATTTCATTTGCTTTTAAACCTCTATTTCTGCATTGCAGGCCTGCACATTTATGAAGATTATTTAGTCCAAAAGCACCATCCAGGAAAGCCGTTATATAATAATACATTCATAAATGCCACTTAAAACTATACTGTGCAAAAAAGAAGCCTAATGTTAACCATCTGAACTTCTCTGGGCTCTGAGGCATCTAGGATGGACTACCACATAGTGGGAATGTGCATTGTTTTCAGATGAATCAGTATCCCAGTGTTTTGTGTTTTTTAAATAAAATACACTATTTGCTCTAGAAAAAAATATAGAATATTTGCTGTTTGGAGAGCAATAACCCCGTACTGCTTCACGTTTTAACATGTGTTTGCATGATGAGTAGGATAAAATAAAATAACACCTGAAATACTAATTGGCTTGGTATCATATATGCCAAAATGTATTTTACGTGTGTTTAAAATGTATGGCAGCATTACAAAGTGGTAAATATTTTACCAGCCCAGCTTTTCTGGAATACTGGAATGTATTTTATTAACAAATAAAATGCAGTTGACAGGAAATGCAGAGTATAGCATCAACTCAATTCAACTTTTGCATTTATCTAAGGTACCTGGACCCTACAGAGGTGTACAGGTAGTCAAGTTTTTGTTGGATGGAACATCAATAGGTGCCATTGCTAGAAGGTTTGCTGTGTCTCCCAGTACTGTCTTACAAACATGGATGAGATTCCAGGACACTAGCACTACTCTAGAAGAGTTAGACATGGCCATAGAAGGTCCTCAACCCCTCAGCAGGTTTGGTATGTGCTCCTTTTGTGCAAAGAGGAACAGAAGTACTGAGTACTGCCAAAGCCACATATAACATGACCTTCAGGTGAACACTGGTGTAAATATGTCTGGCCAAACATTCAGAAACTGGCGTCATGAGGATGACCTGAGTGCCCAACGCCCTGTAGAGGGCCTGTTCACTGCCGAGCACCGAAGAGCTCAATCAGCATTTGCCATAGAACAGCATAATTGGAAGATCTGTCACTGGTTCCCTGACTGCTATTATGTATTGGGATGAAATACTTGGACCCATTTTCAGATCTTACGCTGGTGCTTAATTCTGGGTTCCTGACAGTAGATGCATGACAATGCTGGTGCAAGGCATCATGTGGTGAGAATATGCATTTGATACCATTGACAAAAAATATGAGGAGCTGATTGCTATCAGAAAATATAGAGCATGTCTCAGTTTAACATTTCTGGAGCAGTTTGCACCCTAGCTGTCACCCAGTCATCATAGAAGCGCTGACATTATGCTACATTCTCCGTACTGTGTCCTAGTCAAAGAGGAATTCTGTCAAACAAGTAAGCTGGGTGTTTTCTCAACAGAATTTGAACAAATGTATATATATGTTCGTTCACTATATATTTGGTATTGTTACTTTAAATGCATATTCAATATACATGTGTATGCCCATGTATCTGTGTTCACAGAGCAATTAAGGTGTTTATTAGACACCTTAGTGTTTATTTGTAAAGTTCTATGGTTGAAATCTCACCTCTGCCAAGCAGCTTGTGTTGAGTCCTTGAGCAAGGCAAACAACCCATAATTGCTTGAATTGTTAGATTGTATCAGTTGCTCTAGTATCCACTAAATAAGTACATTTATATTTCTAATTTCTAGGACCAAATTTGCATAATAGTGTTTCAGCAATTTCTTTTTTTATTGTATGGAATTACATTTGATGGCATTTTGCATTATATAAGCTTGTTTATATGTGCATTTTTTTTTCTTCTAAGTATAGAAACCTAGCTACATCTCCATTTTCCTGGATACTAACGGCAAGAAAATGAAATCTCAAAGGGAGCAGTCCATGATTAAACAGTGCTTGTATATATTGTATATATTGTAAACAGTATAACTAGCTGACTAGCTCATTGACTACTTATAATGCGTAAACTAGACCACCACATTGACCAAACCTACATGGCCACGTCATTATCTTGGAGAATGAGCCATTCAGCTGCAGGTCTAATTGTGTATTGGTGCACCTTCAGTCAATAGAGGGTGGCGGGTGCTGAGCAGAAGCATCGTGTGGGGGGTCACAAAAGATAGCATAAGCTCTCTGAGTAAGATAACGGTAGAAGATAGTGAGAAGACTCACAAACCAACTACATACAAATGATGCAGATAAGCCCAATATAGCTATAGCTGAATGCAAATGTGTGAATAAATTAGAAGAAGATGCATAGAGAGAGATGGAATAGACATACATGGGTCTAGGTACTGTGATAAAAAAGCACATTTATATGAGTGCCTTATTTGTGATGTTTGAAAGGGGCAAAAAGATAAGAAAGCACATTGCTCACTTAATGTGATTTGTATTGAAAAAAAGCACAGATATAAGCTATTTTTAAAGTGATTTAATTTGTATTAAGTGCTGTACAGTTAAAAGCCAGTGTGCTGCCTCATAGCTCTGAGCATTATTACACAGATTTGTTTTCTTCTGTTTAAGTTTCTTGAGCAGGAAGCTTTAATATCCATGTCATTGTTTACAGATACCATCAACCCCTCCTCTTCCATTCCATAATTTCCCCTACTCTTATTCCTCTGCTTTTAAACACAACACATGTCCTGTGCATAACAAATCTCCAAAGTGCAAAGTACAACAGTCACCAACATACATTATATACATATATAATATATGTTGTAATATACATTATTAATATTATTTATAAGGACTGTCGTTCATCATTAGTTCATTCACTGTCTTGTCCGCTTTTCATAGTTGCATGAGAGCTGGTGCCTAACACTGGGCGCAAGGCAAGAACAACCCTAAACAGGGTGCCAGTCAATAATAGGGGACACACACTCACACTAACACACTAAGATGCAATAATAAACACCAGTTAACTGGGAGGAAACCAGAGTACCTGGAGAAGACCCACACAGACACGGGGAGAACATGTACACTCCACACAGACGAAGCCCAAGGCTAGGATCAAACCGGGAATCTGGGAACTGTGAGGCACACTGCTATGCTATTGTGAGCAATTATACTAAACGTCCCGATAGCTACTTTATAAAAGATGATTTAGAAATGGTAATAAAAGCTTTTATTTTATCATCATATTAAAGTTTATGACCATATGTAAAATGACACTTAAGTAAGAAACATGGAAATAACTAGGGACAGACCAGTCCTAGTGGTGGCCACAGCGGTGCAGTGGTTAACACTGCAACCTCACAGCTTTAAGATTCTCTGTTTGATCCTGCCCCTAGGCTCCACCTGTAAGGAGTTTGCATGTTCTTCTCATGTCTGCATGGGTTTTCTCTGTATACTCCAGTTTCCTCTCACATTGCAAAGACATGCATTAGGTTAATGTATGCATGTGTGTACCCTGTGATGGATTTTCGGCCTGTCTAAAGTTTCACTTGTTCCCTGGCGACCCTGACTACTAGCAAACAAGACAGTGAATGAATGAATTAACAAAGTGGTGACCTGTTTTGAAATGGTCAAGAAAGAATGGCTGAATATCACTATAAACAACAAACAGTTTGACAAAATGTGCCAGAGCTCACTATTGGGTGGTCAGTTGATGTCTGTATCTTTTCATTCTGCTTCCAATGTAATCACGGGAAAGTATGGAGGATTTAATTAAATCGTTTATACTGTAATTCATATTCTTTTTTTTTTCTTTGTTTAGCCCTTACACAGTTCATTTCATTGTTTCAATTGGTGTTGGGTTACTGAAAAAGTAATTTGTTACCAATTACTACTTACTTCTTTCCAAATGTACTGGAGATTTAACTCAATATTACCTGGTAGAAGTGGCAAATGGCTGGATGCAGTGTGTCAGGTTTCCCTGAGGCAGCTGGAATAATCTGGCCAACAAATATCACTAAAACATGCCGTTCTAAATCATTTTTAAAGTGACTGGTACAAATGGCCTTTAGCTAATATATAGAGGAAGTGTAAATGTAAATATTTTGATAATAGTTTATTCTTTTTGCAATTAAGAATTAAGAAATTTCCATTTTCTCTTCACTATCTGTAACATAATAATTTAAGTATGGATAAGGGAATTTTTTATTACAGGAAATAATTTGATTACTCTATTTTATTAATCTAATTGATTACTCTAATTTCCCGATCACTGGTTTTAGGTCACGACAGTAGACAGTATGAAAGAATATAACAGCATGCAAATGTATGAGTAGTTAAGTGTTAGATTATGTTTTAATTAGACCTCAAAAACCACCAACTAATCCACCACGATTTCTCCCACGTGATATGAAAGGATTCAGCGCTTCCCAGATCAATTATGAATGTATGCGTTGTTGGGTCTACTGGTGGCTGAATAGCTGGATGGATGGAAAGTTGAACAAAGTTGATGCATGGTAAGATAAATGGAAGGATAGATGGATGGATAGATTATCGTTATGATTAAAAGTTTCCCAGCAAGGTAAACAATGTTAGACCCGTTTGGGGAAACGTGTGAACAGGTTTATATTTTAGAACACATACATTTGCAAACGCATGTAGCAAGCAGATGATTTCCACTAGATGGCGCTATGGGCAATCAAATATACTTGTATTACAGCTGCGATGACAACATGCAAAGCACCAGGGGTGCCATGTAACAGTGTTGCTTCACATTGGTGACTCTGTGTGTCCTTGTTAATTGCAAGTAACAATCTGAGAACTCTGGCGTGAATAATCCAGAATAACTGTTTGATGGCTAGACAGAACTGCTGTTCCAAAAATCTCTATAACAAATGTCATTTATTTGAATGTGTGAAGGCCCAATTGAAGTATTATAGAAAAGTTCTCATGAGGAGTCTTGAAAATATGTCATCTGCTTATAACTACCTTAAGTAACTCATGGAACAGGTGATACTTACTTACTCATGCTGATTATTGTTGCAGCAGATTCAAACTTAACCTGCACCCTTACAGGTAAAATCTTTTATTTAACATTTTTATCTAACTATATTTTTGCAGTGCTTTACTTTTATAATGTATGTCACAAATAATATTTAGGGATTAGGGATCAATAGCTTTTGTTACTAACTTCTAAAAGCAGAAATAATAATAATAATAATAATAATAATAATAATAATTATTATTATTATTATTATTATTATTATTATTATTATTATTATTATTATTATTATTATTATTATAATAATATCTAAAACTAAGAGACTTATCTAAAAAATCTAAATTTAAAAAAAATCATGGTCACCATCCAGAGGTGGAGATGCCCAGGACACACATTTATGATATCTAAGTCTACATCCACCAGGTCCTCTAATTTCTCAGCAACACTGAGAGCCTCAGTTCTGTCACTTGTACCCCGCCTTACCGGCTCCCTCTGTCCTGACTGCACCTTCATATCCTGTCTATGACTAACACAACCATGCAGAGAAGGCACACTAAGTTGCACACTTTACTTCACCATGAAGTACACTGCTCATAAAAATAAAGGGAACACTTAAACAACACAACGTAACTCCAAGTGTTCCCTTTATTTTTTTGAGCAGTATATAAAATTTTGACTGTACAGCAAGTGTACAGAAGCAAGGTTATGACATCTAATTGTTATATGTTCAGTTAATGCATTTAATTAAAACTAAAATAGACTTAATTTGTTCTTGATTTCTAATTCATATAGGGTAATGCCCACTTTAGTGTTAACTTGTATTTGTATTTACTATTTATTTATCTATTTATGTTTAACAACCAAATTTTTTAATGCACAGTTGTGTCCCTACAATTGATCGACAAACAGAGGGGTACAGCAGTATGACAAGTAGACAAGATATGCTCCAGATTTACACCAGTTCATGGGTTAAATCCCAATCTATAAATGAAGATAGTACAGATATTGCATTTGTGAATAGACTCTCGCTGAGGCAGGACCAAACCTAACATAATTATTACCCTAATCAGAATAATGAGCAGTTAGAGATTAAATGTTTATACATGCTGTGAAGATTGACTAGCGCTCTGAATTAAATTACTGACTGTGTAATCATCAGAGACATTTTTACATTCAGGGCCCCACAAGCTGTAGCATTGCATGGAATGAACATGGAACGAATATTTTAGAGTAGCCAGTATTATTTTATTTTTATTACTACAACTTGCAGCACTGTCATTTACTATCTACTGTAAATGTAATCCTGTTGCTAAAAGGCAACTTCTCCAAGCAGTCTGCGTCAGGGGGAATCCCTTCAACATTTAACCAAGGGAGCAATTGAGAACACAATTGAGATGTGTGGGGTACTTTCAGGCTGCTGAGATCAGCCTATCTAAAATAATAGAATGACATACCTCAAGATGATTTCTGTATCGGCATCGCTATGCAGCCCACAAAATGAAAATGAATTGAAAAGTAATTAATGTCATGGACTGGTGGACATCGACATAAAAAATATCAAAATGTTTACACAGATGAAAGATTCTGAAGCAGTGAGCGTCACTGGTGAGTCTGCGGTTTTTTTTGCATTATCACATATCGCATTATTTTGGCTGCAGGTTAAGAAAGAGTTTTATGCATTCATTAAATAAGCAGATATCAATCCAATATCAGCTTGTTGCTTTCAATAGATTTCAAATAAAAGTGATTGTAACTCAAAAGCAGTTGCAGTAAATATAAGCCATAAAGTTAACAACACTTTAAGAATTCTGTACTTGTTCTAGTTACTTAATTAGCTAGCATTTCAAAAAAAATTTTCAGTCACGCTGTTGGAATGATTTAATCAGTCAGTTAGATAATTAAACAAAATCATTCGATGATCATAAAATCATATAAATGTCTGATGTAATATAATAAATATGATATGAAGTACTGATTGACTCACCAGTATAAAAAAACTAGTATATGTTGAGCTTGATTGCATGCTCAAGAACTAGAAAGACTATGTGGGTGTGCTTGAGATCTGGAGGGACTGTGAGCGGCCAAAGGAACTGGAGGGGTCAAAAGCATGGGCTCACAAACCAACACTGTGCCTGAGCTCACGAACTGGAAGCACCGCATGCACTGGCCTCTGTTGCTACTGGCAATGACTCATGTGGACTCTGAAGCTCTTGGCATGAGGTGTGATTGTGTTTGGATTCACTGATGAGTTTAGTTTCACTGATGAGTCGGATGCTGTCTACACAGACTATTATTGTGGCCCAGCAGACTTGCTATGCCAGAGACAAAGACATTACCAGTCCCAGTCTAACATCGGAAAAATAACATTTTCTGATTCTTCCTAAGCATGCCAACATATCATGCCAAACAAGTTCACTGTAATTAGGGTTTAAAATGCCATATTATATTGAGACATAATAATAATAATAATAATAATAATTATTATTATTATTATTATTATTATTATTATTATTATTATTATTATTGGTGGTGTTGT
>JAUZST010014710.1:0-10506 GCA_034779995.1 Parotocinclus haroldoi
GACACGGGAAGAAGAAGAAGGAGAGGGACACGGGAAGAAGAAGAAGAAGGAGAGACAGACGGGAAGAAGAAGAAGAAGAAGAAGAAGGAGAGGGACACGGGAAGAAGAAGGAGAGAGACACGGGAAGAAGAAGAAGAAGGAGAGAGACACGGGAAGAAGAAGAAGAAGAAGAAGGAGAGGGACACGGGAAGAAGAAGAAGAAGAAGGAGAGGGACACGGGAAGAAGAAGAAGAAGAAGGAGAGAGACACGGGAAGAAGAAGAAGAAGAAGGAGAGGGACACGGGAAGAAGAAGAAGAAGGAGAGACAGACGGGAAGAAGAAGGAGAGACAGACGGGAAGAAGGAGAGACGGACACAAACTGGGGCGGGGGGGCAAGCACAAAGAGAGACTGACTGGGAGACTGACGGATGGACGGACGGACGGACAACACAGTGAGAGTGAGACAGATGCAGTGGGGGAGAGAGAGACATGACTGGGGAAGAGGGACAAAGATTGAGAGAGAGCGAGACAGACGGGGAGAGAGACGGGGGGTTATGGGTTGGGACAGACGGATGATGATTTTCAGCAGATCCGAACTTGACTCTGAGCCGTGTGGTTATTATTATTATTATTATTATTATTATTTTAATTTACTCAGACCAACCAGACAGTAAGAGGATGGCTCCTCAGAGTGACCGGGACAATGCTACAGCGCTGTGTGAGTTACCTTAGCCTTCTTAGAAGCGCTACTCCAAACTCTTATTGTAAATAGATGAATCAGTTTTATTCTTACGTTTAAAAAGCCTAAGCCGTAATTGACGTTCCCTCAATAATGAACTCTGTGAATCCACAGCGATTGGAGCTCAGCTCGCCGCTCTGTCCCAGCAGAGGTAGGATCACGTTCTGTAAGCGTTTTTACACCAAGCACACAGTTCATTTCTCATGCTGCTCCCCCCCCCTCCCCTCCCCGTCTCTCTCTAGCGGACGACCCTCTGCTATGACGGAGGATTTTCGGGTACCCGACGGCATGGTCGGCCTCAGTAAGTGCACCCCCATCATCCCGGGCTGTTCCCGTGGTTTATTTAATCTAAGCTCGATCCGCTGATCCTCTTGTCTGTGCAGTCATTGGCCGAGGAGGCGAGCAGATCAACAAGATCCAGCAGGAGTCGGGCTGTAAAGTTCAAATCGCCCCAGGTGAGGATCTGTTTAGTTTAGTTTATTTTATTTTATTTTAAACCGCACAAACTTGGGCCCAAACTAGTCCTGAGCCACTAATCCTAAAGTAAGTCAGGTGTAGAGATTTAGACGGTGCCTTTTTGGATCGAACGTCTGCCGGTACTTTTTTATTTTTTTTTTATCTCTGGTCTCTGGGAGGGGGGGAAATTATAGCTTTTTTAAAAATTTTATTTATTTATTTATTTATTTGTCTTGACATCTGTCTTACAGAAGATAGTGTGTGTGTGTGTGTGTGTGTGTTTATTTATTTATATATTTGTGTGTTTATATACATTTGTTTTATTTATATATATATATATATATACACACACACAAATAAACACACATTATTTATATATATTTATATATATAAAATGTTTATTTATGTATGTTTGTGTCTGTGTTTTTTTGTGTTTGTATATATGTGTGTGTATATTTATTTTTTATGTGTGCGTGTGTGTTTTTTTTTGTTTTTTTTTTATATATATTACACACACACACACAAACACATGTATACAATACACAAACCCCAAACCAGCAACTATACATAATCTTATTTTGTGTATATATTATGATGTATAGTTGCTGTTTTTTTTTTTTTGTTTAAAAATTATTTTTCCCCCCCTTTTTAAACGGTGCACCGATGGCGTGGCCCCTCCCAATTGAAAATCGTCAGGGGGATTTCGGCCAACATTTATGTAGTTACCTAAATCTCCCTTTTTTTTTTTTGTACGTTATTGTTGTTGTTGTTATCTGTCTGAAGGGGGCGTGGTCGTGCTTCCAGCTTCCTGAGTGTGTTTGCATGCGTTATATAAATAGATTAAGATCCGATGGAGCTCGATTTTACTCCAGTAATCAGATTTCCCGTAGCATGCGTGTCGGTTTTATGATGTACTGACGTGGTTGCCATGTTCACCTGTTTGAAAGTTTTGTATTAGCATTTGGTTCCCCTTTCCGATTTTTTTTTTTTTGTGGGTTTATCATACGGGATCTGGCAACCATATACATATATACACATACACCCAGTAATCTGATTGTAACTAATCTGACGCATTACCTGATTTTTAATCAGATTTAGCTGTATGTGCTAAAAAAGAAATTGTTCTTGGGCCTCAAGTTTAGCTTCTTTTAGGCCTAAATAGACCAGGTGGGGGGATTGTCACGTGGGATCTGGCAACCCTGAGAGACCGTCTGGTTGTATTATCAGAAATCCGATCATTACCCGCATCGTGTGAACAGGAAACCTTCGGGGAAAGGTTCTGACCGACGGGCACGTGAACTCCGGCTTCGTGATGAGGAAATGTGTGGTGTTTGGGTTGCAGGTCGGTGAGTAATATTTTTTTCTCCCTGTGTTTTTTGCAGACAGCGGAGGTTTACCTGATAGAAGCGTCTCCTTAACTGGACCACCTGAAGCCATACAGTGAGTGTGAGCTCCACTCGGTCCCCTGTTAACGCGTCCTAATCGATCCGGGCATTAAATCGCCGCGCTCTCTGCCTGCAGGAAGGCCAAGATGATGCTGGAGGACATCGTCTCACGTGGCCGTGGTACCCCGCCCTCCTCCTTTCACGAGGCTAACGGGAGTGGCCACATGCAGGAGATGATCATCCCGGCAGGGAAAGCCGGCCTCGTCATCGGCAAAGGCGGAGAGACCATCAAACAGCTTCAGGTCAGCCATGCTTCTTAAAATCCTGTAATCAGCTCCACACACTCTCTCCGTCCCTGTATCTCACGTGTGTGTGTGTGTGTGTGTGTGTGTGTGTGTGTGTAGGAGCGCGCTGGGGTTAAGATGATTTTAATACAGGACCCGTCTCAGGGGCCCAACATGGACAAACCCCTCCGGATCATTGGAGAACCTTACAAAGTGCAGGTGTGTATCGGCTGAGGGAGGGGAGGGCCCGATGGGAGGAGAGAACTGTTCTGAGTGTCCTGTTCTGTCTTTTTTTTTTTTTATTATATATATATATATATAATTTTTTTTTTTTTTTTTTTGTTTTTTTTTTTTTTTTTCTTTCTTTCAGCAAGCGCGAGAGATGGTGCAGGAGATCCTGAGGGAGAGGGATCAGTTCGGGGACAGGAACGAGTACGGCTCGCGTATAGGAGGAGGGGGCGGCGGCGGTGGAGGAGGAATAGAGGTGTGTGTGTGTGTGTGTGTGTGTGTGTGTGTGTGTGTGGGAGCGAGAGACAGAGAGGTTTATACTGCAGGTGCCAGATTCCTACCAAAGAAACAAATCCTAAACAAACTACACTTTTTAATTTTTAAAGCTTAAATTAAAAAAAAAAAAAAACTTGCAAGAATATTTGAGGAACGGGATCGGGGTACAAACCCAAAATAAGCATCGGCACTTTAGAAACAAACCCCAAAAAGCTGCACCCCAAAACGACCAATATGTCTTTACGGTAAGTGGATCTGGCAACCATGAATGGATGAACTCTTAAACCTGCTTTCGATTGTTTTTCTGATAATCGCCTATTTATTTATTTATTTATTTTTTCAATGGTTTGAAATGAATGAAGGAAATAAAACGGGTCCCTAAATTTTGTGAACGAGCAAGAAATGGGATTAATGCAGTCAAATATTCGACTTCATAGCCAGCATGAGTTTGACTTTTTGGGGTTTTTTTTGCGCTGTAAGAAAAATGAGACATGCAAAGAATTTACCCAAAAAAAAAAAAATAAATAAATAAAAGTATCGTCTGGTGTGTATCGTTGTTCTGAGGTGAAATTTGCGCCGTTCTCAACAATTGTGACTGTAGTGTCAGAAATGGTTCCCATCTAGTAAGATTTGGCGCTATAACGGTTCTGTTCACACAGCCTGGGTCCCAAGCCCAGAGAAATGGGGATCTTCGTGTCATGCTCGACCTGCTGTGGCGCCCCCTAAAGGGAACTTGAGTTGCTGTGATACTAAAACGTGCTAATTTGCTGGTCTCTGATTGGCCAGGTTCCTGTTCCACGTCACTCTGTGGGTGTTGTGATTGGCCGGAGCGGGGAGATGATCAAAAAGATTCAGAACGACGCAGGAGTCCGGATACAGTTCAAACCAGGTCGGCGTTTTCTCTTTGACTAATCGAGGCGTCTTGCAGCGCGATTTAAATCTCGTTTTATTTCATTTCTTTACCTTTTTTTAAAAAAAAATACACTTTGGGTTTTGATCACAGACGACGGCACTGGACCGGAGAAGATCGCCCACATTATGGGACCCCCTGACCGCTGCGAGCACGCGGCCAGCATCATCAACGAGCTCCTCCAGAGCATCCGGGTCCGAGAGGAGGGTGGAGGGGTGAGGGGGTACCCTTATCGCCCCAGTAATGGTTCTAATGAATCGTTTACCTTATTAACCATTCTCTCTTCCTCAGGGACCTCCCGGTCCTCCTGGCTCGGGCATGCCACCGGGTGGACGTGGAAGGGGTCGCGGGCCGGGTAACTGGGGCCCCCCCGGGGGCGAGATGACCTTCTCTATTCCGACCCAGAAGTGCGGTCTGGTGATCGGGCGAGGAGGCGAGAACGTGAAGGCCATCAACCAGCAGACGGGCGCTTTCGTGGAGATCTCGCGCCAACCGCCGCCCAACGGAGACCCCAACTTCAAACTCTTCACCATCCGGGGGTCGCCGGACCAGATCGAGCACGCCAAGCAGCTCATCGAGGATAAGATCGAGGTACGAGGCGGCCCCGTTTGAAATGTTCACGTCTCCTGCCTGCTTTCGTTTAGTTTATTTGCCCTGGTTCTCTTCCCTCTGCCTTTCCGCAGGGTCCCCTGTGTCCTGTAGGTCCTGGTCCGGGTGGACCCGGTCCGGGTGGCCCGATGGGCCCATACAACCCAAATCCGTATCAGCCTGGACCCCCAGGAGCCCCACCGCAGTCAGTATCTCCTTTATCTTCAACTCTGACTTGGTACCTTTTTAAAGTTAGAGATGCCAAAAAGGCCGGACCGATGATCGATTAGAGCGGATATTGTGATCATTTAAAATGATTTTATTCTAGTCTATTATTGGTATGTGAAATTGTGAGGTCTGTGCTGTGGGACTTTACCTGTACTAGAGAGGAACGCGAACGGACGGACGGACTGGAGGCAGAAGCTGTTTTAATGTTTTTAACCCTTTATTATCGAAATATGTAAACTTTTAAACCCGTAACCCAGGCGATCCTCGTTTACGTGAACGTAAGCCCAGACCGAGCTGTGGTGTTTTTCAATCACGGGTTGCCAAGTCTTAAGTGTTCATGTTTCTGTTTGTTTCACAGCGCTGGTCCTCCAGGGCCACACCAGTACCCTCCTCAGGGTTGGGGAAACACCTACCAGCAGTGGCAGCCGCCTGCTCCTCATGATCCCAGTAAGACCCTGCTCTGTTGTTGTGAGATTTGGAAGGTTTGAATTGCTTAACTCCGCCCTCTTTCTGTTGTAGGTAAAGCTGCAGCAGATCATAGCGCAGCCTGGGCCGCGTATTACGCTCAGTATTACCAGCAACCCCCGGCGGGCCCTATGCCCGGTCAGGCACCCGGCGCCCAGCCCGCCGCGCCTGCCCCCGCCGACCAGAGCCAAGCGGCCCAGGGTGCAGGGCAGCCCGACTACACTAAGGCCTGGGAGGAGTATTACAAGAAAATGGGTAAGCGTTCTGCTTTGGGTTGCCATGTCAGCATTTTCAGTGCCTGTAAAGACTTCACTCTAGCCGAGATATGAAAAGAGACCAGGCTTGGGCAGCTGATTTTAAATGAGCCGATATGAGCTGGCCGAAGATAAATCGGCGTGGGTGTTAATAAGCCGGTATGGAAATAACCACACTTTTTTTTATTTATTTATTTTATTTTTTTTAATGGGTTCAAGTTTAGGAATGGAAAAAAAACCTCCCATTAGAAATGCATTGATGGAATTTTCAGATTCAAATCTCAACCGACAAAATTCAAATTGTAACTGAAATCGATGACGTCACCACAGAGCACAAAATACCGTTCTGAGCTTTCTAAATGTTTTTTATTTATTTATTTATTTTTTTTAAGTTAACGTTTTATTCAGAAATGCATCCGTGACTACTTATTCGCAGTCGTCTTTAAGACGTCATTCTCGCCGTCATTTTCCTCAGCTTACTGGATACCAGTTACAGGGTGAAATCTGGAGTAATGGAAACCAGTCTGGCCTAATTGGTGCTTGGAGTTAATAGGTTTCTGGGCTTTTGTTTATTCGCCCGCTTTTTAAGGATCGACCACAGGGTCTTAACGGGTTTGGGATCTGGGGAACATCCAAACTAAAATCCAAATTTTTTTTTCAAAATAAATAAATAAACTTTTAGATATAATGCATTTTTTTTCCTTCTTTTTAGCCTGTTTTGTAAATCTTTCTGAATCTTTTAAAGATCCGGGTGTTTCGTCTGAACTGACGCGTTTTTGAAGTGTCACTAAATTTGCTGCCCATTTATTTATTTCTCTTTTGTGAAACCGGTTGTTGACGTTCCCATCCTCTTTACACACCCTACTCTTGCTTTAAGCTTTAATAATAAATACATGTATTATAGTAATATCATAATAATAATGTAGATCTGATTTTTGTATTTCCCTGCAGTTCTCTTTTCTGTCAGTAGGTGGCACGATTCAGACACGAATCGGAAGTGAATAAGCCGTTTAATTATTGAGATCTCGGATGTTTAACTGCACTTGCCGTAACTGCGCTAGTCTAGTAACACAACCCTGTGTGTGTTTGTGTAGCCCAAGCAACAGCAGGTGGAGGTGGAGGAGGTGGTGGTGGTGGTGGTGCTGCAGCAGCTCCAGCAGCAGGGGGCGCTCCGGCAGCGCAGGGGGCAGCGGGACAGCCTGATTACAGCGCCGCCTGGGCCGAGTACTACAGACAACAGGCAGCTTACTACGGGCAGAACCCGCAGAACCCGGGCCAGCCTGCAGCCGCACAACAGGGCCAGCAGGTACACACACACACACACACACACACTGAGCTGTGGGGTTCTGTATTAGGAATATATAAACAGTCCAGATATAAAAGGAAAATGATTCCAATCAGCAGTTTAGATTAAACCTTCAGATTTATTTATTGATTTAATTAAATAACTAATTTATTTTATGCTTGGTGGTAAAGCTTAAGCACTGATCCGTAACTTAAAGAAGAGCAGCTCAGGAAAATATAAAGTTAATTAAATATCCTTATTGAATGAAGTCTTCATGTATTTTTATTCCGAATACTTGAATAAATAAACCTTAATCCATGGTAATGAAGTAAAAACTGTTAAATAAACGGAGATCTAAACCTTAAACTGTATTTATTACAAAATAAAAGCCTTACCCCGTGTACAAATTTAAACACTTGGAGTAAAAAGCAAGTTTAAAAAAAAAAACACAAAGGGGGGATTTTTGGATTCTTTTGGGTTGTGTTTTTTGTTGTTGTTTTCGTTAAGAAAGTTGTCTTCTCGTTAAAACAAAGCTTCGAGCTGTTTAACTAAATTAAACTTCTAAAAAAAAATTTCTCTAGTTAAAAACTAAAATTAAAATGCTTTTAAATTTTAAAAACGTCATAAAGTTTAGGCACTTTTTCCATTTCTCGCATTTAAAATTAACGATTTCTTTTCTTAATGTTTGTTTAAAACATAAAAACCGTTACTTAGAAGAAATGTGAAAATGTATTGATTATAAACAGTAAAATTCAGAAATGTGAAACTTTTTTTTGTAAACTCAGAAAAAATGTAAAATACTATAGTATACTATATGAATACTTTGACGTTTACAAAGTATTGCAATTTAACGTAATTAAAGCGGCAAAGCATTAGCCCCGCCCACTACTGCGACGCGCGCCTGTTTGCTGCAGGTGGGCGGAGACTGAGGGTTTATTTTTGATTCCTCTGTTTTTCAGGCGCAGTAGAGGGAACTCGATGGAGCCTGAGCACGCAGGCCACGCCCATTTCTCCGCCCACGTCCTCCTGCCTTTTATCTGTTTGTGGTTCGTTGTCGAAGAGAAGCGGACAGGTCGACTTTGTAAATGATCCGATTCTTCTGTTTTTGGGTTTTTGTTTTACGGTTCCTGCTGAAATGGACTAAAAAAAAAAAAAAAAACCAGGCGTGGCCGTTTCTTCTTCCTCTAAACGTGATTAAACGCATCACAGGAGGCCTAAAGGGGGCGCTGTGAATCCTCGCCGGCTCTAACCTTCATTTGTAAATGGACTCGCGCCTGCACTCGTCCCCATTTATGTTTATGGCTTTTAGGTTTTTAATTTCAATTTCTTTTTTTTTTTTTAATCCGTTGTTAGTCGAGTTTGGAAACATTCCCAGTGTTTTTCATTCGGAGTTCTTTTTAGTGTTTCAAACACCCTCCACCCTCCCAAACACACACACACACACACACACACACACACACTCGTCTCGCAGCTATACTGAACGCCTGGATTATTTTTGTTTTTCGTTTTTTACCGCTCGTTTTTAAATCTTCCAAATAAAAGACAATAATGCAGACTGTTTTGGCGTCGCTCACTTTGCTACCGAGTCAGCAGGGGGGGGGCAGATTAGATCCCACGATGTGATCCGGTAACTCGCTGAATCTGTCTGGCGCGGCCCCTCCGTGTAACCGTTTTTTTTTTTTTTCTGTGACGTGTTTCAATAAAATCCAGAAGCGATCACTGCTGTGCTGTCCCGTCCCGTTCTTGTCCAGCAGGGGGTGGTGCCGTTTGGCGCCCCGGCCGCCTGTGCCTTTTAATGCCAGAAGGTTCAGGGTTCAAGTCCCTTTATATAATCCAGAGGACGTCCTAAAGGTCCAGGGACTTCTGGGTCCAGGGTTAAATGGGTTTAAGAACAAACATCTAGAAAGAGAACTAGAACACTAAAGTCATGGGGCTGTAAGAGAAGCCACTGATGACATCACTGATTTTCAGTTTAACATCTAAAGGGCCGATTTCAGATTATTACATTTTTTTTTTATTGTTTTGCTGTTTCTCCTTTTTTTTTTTTTTTTTTTTTTAAAGATATGAAGGGCTAACTGATTTTTTTTTTTTTTATGTTTTTTTTTTTTATTTTGGATGAAGGACCAATTCAGATTAAAAAAAAAAAACAAAAAAACATTTGGACTTTTTTTAAACATTATTTTGGCCGTTTATTTCTTTCTTTGAGGATATGAAGGGCCAATTCTGATTTTATTTTTTATATATATATTTTATATTTATGTTTTTTTGTTTTGTATGAAGGACCATTTTTTTGGCCGTTTATTTATTTAATTTTTTTTAAGGCTAATTCAGATTTCTTAAACATTATTTTGACTATTTATTTATTTTTTTAAGATAGGAAGGGCTGATTCTGATTTTTTTTATTTAATTGTTTTGCTGTTTCTCTTCTTTTTAAAATGTATTATATTTTTTAAAAAAAAACTATTTTTGCAATTATTTTTTTTATTTTTTTTTTTTTTTTTTCCAGCTCCCCATGTCTTTTTAAAAAAAAGAAACTGCCAAAATGTTTTTTTTTGTAATTCAGAATCAGGCTCTTTTGCATCTTAAAAAAATTGAAATTGTCTCTGAAATCCCTTAAGGCTTTGATTATTAAGACGCTGCTCAGTAATCCAGAGGGTTTGGGAAAGTTGATTTTATTTTACAGTCGGGATTCTGAACGACAGGAAATCAGGATAAAGAAACATAACGTTTAAACCTGCTTATTAAACCGATCTGAAAAGCGTAAACACCGAGGATCATTCGTCATTCCCTCCACTGCTTCAGAGTCACATGGTTTAGAAGAGAGGACTTAAAAACGACTGTTACGAGACAATATTACCCATCATGCTCTGTAAAACTCAATTAAGTCCTGGGGTTCCTGATTGGCTCATCAGAACCACGTGACACCCACAGGGGGGCAGACTGGGGAGAACCACAGATGGGTGCCAGTCTAGTCTGTAGCACGACCCCACGACCTTCAGTCCAGTGTCTATAGTGAGATTCTCTACTCTTCAGGTTTTGGGTCTCGAGTCTCTGCTTGGCCGGTCCCTTGTCTTTATACCGCAGGCCCAGGGTGAGTCCCAGTCAAATTTGAGTCCTTCAGCTTGTAAGTCCCAGTCCAGTATCGACTCCCTAGCTTGCATGTGCCAGTCGAGTCCCCAGTGCACGGCTTCCAGTATCAATTCTCCAATTTCCAAATTCATTATCAAGTCTCTGGCAACCATGTCCCAGTCGAATCTCTAGACAGTCCCTAGCCTTTCCATTTCGAGTCCCGGTCGAGTCCCTAGCCTTTCCATTTCGAGTCCCAGTCGAGTCCCTAGCCTTTCCATTTCGAGTCCCAGTCGAGTCCCTAGCCTTTCCATTTCGAGTCCCTAGCCTTTCCATTTCGAGTCCCAGTCGAGTCCCTAGCCT
>JAUZST010014711.1:0-10504 GCA_034779995.1 Parotocinclus haroldoi
GTACAATAAAGGTTTAATAAACATTTAATATGTTACATCAATTATAGCACGTCCCGTCTTGTAACATAGGGCATGTTTGATGAATTTTAATGTAATTAACTGGAATTAACTATATATATAATTTATTATTTTTCACATTTGCACACACTGTTAATGTATATGGTACTGGACTTCATACATTAGTTTGCTATTTTAGAGAACTGCCACTTTACTTTATTAATAACAGTCCTGCTGCAGTGCCATACGGCAGCACATCACACTTTCTATAGTTTACTTTGATATACTCTTATTGTTATACTGCTATATCCTGTTTTTTACTGTGCTGCTGTGGTACTTAAATTTCCCCCTCAGGTTAATAAGGTTCCCTGTCCATCCATTCAGCTATCCATCAAGAGCAGTAAAGCACAACACAGTAGTGTGTATGAGTGTGTGAGAGCAACAGAAATGGACAGACAGACATCCAGAAAGACAGAACAAGTGCTCGGAAAGAGCATGGTGAGAAACTGTGGCAATTTGAAGACTCATTATGAGGAAAGGAAGTGAGAAAGTGCAGTCATATCCAGTAATGAAGGGCCGAGGGAACGGAATGAGAGTTGGGGGACTGAGAAACTGAAAAAGGGCCCTAATTTGTCTTAATGAGATCTACTTCTGCTGATGGGGGGGCTTTGGGTCTGTGAATGAAGGAACTAAAGGAGGGAGAGGTACAGACATCTATGGAGCTTTAGACTTTAGGCTAAGACTTATTCCTTAATATTGCTCCAATCCTTCATTCCTTAGCTAATAATAAAGTAAATTATTACTGCACTTCCAACCTCATCCACAGATTGTATTGAGCCAGATTTTAATATTACAGTTTGACTAAAATTTCACATTTTAAACCCTTCGCATTCTTGATATCTGCTTCATTATTTCTGCAGCTCCTGTAGCCCAGAGGTTAGAGCCAGCTTCTAGAAGAAGAAGTTCCCAAGGACCTTCAGGGCAGAGCTGCAGAATCCCGCTCTGGACTTGTTCACGTCGAAACCAAAAAAGGTAAAAAAATTGAACAGCCTAGCTGCTAGGGCAAGCCAAAATGTGATTACAGCCAAAAATGGCCAGCCTAGTTGGGCAGAAAAACTGCACGGTTGTCTCACACTTTATGGTGGAAAGAGAAAATTGACCAGAAAGCCAGAGGGCAGAGACAAATGCATAGAGTAAGTATATACTGACTGCTTAAGCGCTTGTTGTTTCAATCCTTGTGTTAAACAAGAGGTTTAAATAGCAGAGGATGTAATTAATGACATGTTAAGAATGATACTTTTGGCCGTTGTCATGTGTCTTATAGTGTCAGATATCACACAATTCAGGATGGAGTTGCATTTATTAAACTATCCACTGAGAACAGCATTGCATACACTGATTATTTCTGTGAGCCGACCAATCGGATCACAGAGACGGTGTGGTTGTGTCATTGTTTTAAAGGCGAGCATGCGACAGGTGAGCTTGCTGTTACAGCTGCACTTACCTCTATTTGAAGAAATTAGAGCATCTAACTTAGCACTGGGGCTCGGTGGGGTAGCACCGCTGCCTCACAGCAAGAAGGTCCCGCGTTCAATCCCAGGGTGCAGCGGTCTGGGTCATTTCTGTGTGGAGTCTGCATGTCCTCCCCGTATCTGCGTGGGTTTACTTAGGGTACTCTGGTTTCCTCCCACAGTCCAAAGACATTTGTGTTAGGTTAATTGATTACTCTAAATTGGGATTGACGTGTGTGTGTGTGTGTGTGTGTGTGTGTGTGTGTGTGTGTGTGTGTGTGTGTGTGTGTGTGTGTGTGTGTGTGTGAGATGAACTTGTGTATGGATATAACTGTGTTTGTGTCGCTAAGATGGCCACTGATGCCTAAAACGACGTTAAAGAAGCCAAATAAACAAACAGAACCACTAAAATATTGTTATAGCCACACCCTAGTGTTGTAGTCAAGACAACTAAAGTTGAGTCCAAGTCAAGACTGGGGCCAAATGAAACATTTGCCAAAATGCACACTTACAATCTTACCGTCAGTCAAAATAAAACGCGCTTAGTTATTGGATACTGAACGAGAATGGCTGTTTGTGATGTTTAAATGATTGATATTTTATAACGGTTCTGTTTATAATAACCTTAGACACCTTAGACACATTGGACTCGGCGGGTCTCGACAACAGTTCCCGAGTGCACCTGACCTCCAGACTGAGACGAGACTAAGCTATAGACCTAGAATGCTCGATTATGGTCTTGAGTATTGCAACCCTACCACACCCCCTCCGTGTTCTGATTGGTCACCACGCACAACCAGTTGTGTGTAATACTGGCCTTGGACGATATTTCGATAAACAAAAGTCCAGTAAGTTCGCACGGCGTTATTTATTCCGTATTTACAGTGTTGCAGAGGAATCGATCAGTGAAGCGAAAGCAAACAGCTCTATCAGAAGTCCTGAGAACGTCCGCCATGCCCTCAATGTGGAGCCTGCTTGCATTAAAACCCCCACCCCATATGATCTCGTGGTGTGGAAATGATCGATGCACCCTGTGCCCGGGTTAGTGGGAGCATTTTGGCATAGTTAATGTGAGTCGCACCGTATTAAACAGCATGTTGAAGAGCAGGGCTGCTGTCTAGTGGAATTAGGCGGCAGCTGGCCTTTCAATTAGCTATATTTCACATGTCACTTTGCATCAGCACCAGTGCCTTGTGCGATCACGTAAAGTAAGTAAATAACCACCCAGGCACTGGCAAACGCTCACAAACCAACACGCTGGGAGTCAATCTGACACTGGTGCTGTGGGTGGTCTCAAGGGGGCCACGTGGTGCAGAAAAGACCATGTGTATGACATCAGTAAAGTGTCTTAGTCTGTAGGTATAGTACTTGTAGGTACTTTGTCGTGTTGTGTGTATGGATGGAGGGCAGCACGGTGGTCCTGGGTTCAATCCCAGGGTGGAGCGACCTGGGTCCTTTCTGTGTGGAGTCTGCACGTCCGCCCCGTGTCTTTGTGGGTTTACTCCGGGTACTCCGGTTTCCTCCCACAGTCCAAAGACATGCGTGTTATGTTAACCGATGGCTCTAAATTGGCATTGACTTGTGCCAATTGTGTGTGTGTGTGTGTGTGTGTGTGACTGACTGGTGTTGAGATGAACATGTGTATGGATATAACCTTGTGTGTGTCACTAAGATGGCCACTGATGCCGATAGCAACGTTAACAAAGCCAAATAAACAAACAAAGTGTAAGGATGGTAAAATGGGTCAGATACAATAAAATGGTTTCTTGGTTTATTGGTTTATCCAACACGCACATGTAAAATTAAAATCCCAATTCTTCACTTGCTCTTGAAAGTACACACTTGATGGGTTGCCAGTCTATCACAGGGCACTGCAGGGTTCATTGTTGCAGTGCTAGATCATATCTAGCTTCTGCTGTAGCCCATCTGCTTCAAGGTTTGACATGATGCGCGTTTAGAGATGCTTTTCTGCAAAGAAGAATGTAGGCTTTAAAGTTTTTGTTTGGCCTCCAATAATACTGGTGTGCACAATTCATGTCTATGAATTCAGTTCATTTGAGTATTTGTTATTTGCCGAAAGACTTCACCGTCTTGGGATTTTCTTTGAGCACATGATTAACTGTGGAAAGCAAAAATCACCAAATCATTAAGTGATTTTAGTGGTCATGATACTGTATTTCAATTCAGCATATTGATTTTAGATTCACTTTAGATCATCATAAACACTCTCTGACATGAAAGTACCTACGATGCTATTATAAATAAAAGTATCGCTATCGGCGGTACGGGTCCTTTATTTACTCGGTACTGTATCTAAGCCAATTTTTGCATGGACGTGGCATGTCTCCCCATCGAATGTGTCGGGTCATTAAGATCTTAGTCTGTGAAGTGCCCCAGGGCGTCCCAATTCAGTGTGCTGCTGTAGCCCACCTGCTGCAATATTTGATGTATTGTGCGTTCAGAAAAGCTTTTTTTTTGCATAGCTCCGTTGTTGCCTTAACACCAGTTTGTACCAGCCCGACCATTCGCTAATGAATTCTGGCATCAATAAGGCATTTCCGACCAGAGAACTGCCGCTCACTGGATGTTTTATTGATTTCAAAATTGATTAACGGTTAAAAAAAGGAAATGTGTCTAACAGGGTTGACCTGAAATGCAGGAATTCAATGTTTATTAACAAATGAAATGAAGTTGACCCATCGGATTCATGCTGTCTGCAATCAGTTAAAAACAAATGTAAGAAAAGCGCTTTCACGTAAAATGTTACCACAAACTCTAGCGCTGCTTAACATGTCAGGATTATATACAGTATATAGCATTTATTGGAATATCCTGCTTTTCTTTTCTATGACAATACTTTAATTGAGATTATAGGTATGATTAATCCCTTATATCATGTTACAGGCATTTGTGGAGGTGCCATGTTTCCTCATGTCCATAGGGGGTTTCCCCAGTTGACCCAGTCCAATAGAATGTATCAGGTCAGTTAGTGTATCTGAAGTGTCCCAGTGTGAGTGAGTGAATGAATGTGCGTGTGTGTGTGTGTGTGTGTGTGTGTGTGTGTGTGTGTGTGTGTGTGTGTGTGTGTGTGTGTGTGTGTGTGTGTGTGTACGTTAGGCCCTGCCCCCTGCAAACCCAACCCCAACACAAGCCTAAACTGAATCAAGCAGGAATGAAAATGAAGGAATGAATGATTGCACATTCTCTGTCTCCATCTTTTACACCGTCTGTGGTAATAAAGCTTCCCTCTGGCTGATCAATACAGCAAATGCCCTCGGATACTCAGCCTTGATCATTTATCTCCTCTGTAACTATATCTCTATGTCTATGTTGTTCTATTTCTTCTTATTTAATCTTTTGATAATGCAGTTTCTGTTGTTTGGAAGCTTAAAGCAGAAATACTAATACAATGGTGTTTAAACATCTGTGAACCCTTTAAAATCTTCTTTATTTCTGAATCTATGTAGGGGCGAGTCAAGGGGTAACACTGTCACCTCGCAATGTCCATGGTTCAGTCCCGGGTGGAGCAGTCTAGGTCCTTCCTGTGTGGAGTCTGTGTAGATGTCCTTGCCGTGTCCGAGTTGGTTTACTCCAGGTACTCCAATTTCCTCCCATAGTCCAAAGACGTACATGTTAGACTAACTGGGGTCTCTACATTGCCCCTAGTTGGTGAATGTGGTCCCTGCGACGGATTGGCAGCCTGTTGTCTACAATTGTTCCTGACACGGGCTGTCCCTGTCCAGGACTAAGTGGTTAAGAAAGAAACGAAAGAACGAATCGTCGTAATCTAAATTCCTAATAGTAGATTAAGAATTTAGATTACGACGATTCGTTCTTTCGTAATTAAATAATAAAATAATGAGGAAAATGATCTAATGTAAATTATTTGTTTCAGTGGCAAAAGTATGCAAACCTCTGTAATGAGCACTGAATTTGAAGGTGAACTTCAAGTCGGCGTTTTCAGCCGTGATCGGACACCCTTTTGTATTTACAGCCCAGGGATCAATCGAAGTCCGATTTTCACAGAATGTTTTTGGAAGCGTATCAAGAAAGCTTCCTAAGGACCTCAGGAAAAGACTTGATGTTTTTCTGGCTGGAAAAGGTTAGAAAACCACCCCAGAAACGTGAGCAATTCACAGTCGGACCGGAACGTGTAAAAAAAAAACGAGGGAATTCAAGATCATTTTTACTCCATCGAACAACAAAGATTACTCCAGGAGCATGACATGTAATAGTCCTCAAGGTCACAAAGGGACCTGGGGTGACTTCTGGGGTAATGGTGTGCGACATGATTGCAAGGAGAAAGCCACTGCGCTCCAATTTCCTCTGTTCTCTAATGATCAGGACCCCACAGGACCGCCCCAGATCAGGTACTCTTTAGGAGGTGAATCATTCTCAACATTGCTGGGACAGTGACATGGTGGTGTTGATTAGTGGTTCAGATGTGAGTGGTGTTTTTTTTTTTTTTGTTTTCTTTGTATCCTTGCTAGACTGAAAATAGTTCACCAGCCAAAAGTATCCAGCCATCAGAAACTTGTGAACACTGATAAAGTCAAATGTATTTCTATAGCGCTTTTTACAATGGAGCATTGCATCAAAACAGCTTTACAACCTTATCTTATCTTAAAAGGCCAATCCCAAGTTGGGCAAACCTAGGGCGACAGTGTCAAGGAAAAACTCCCTGAACGTAGAAGGAAGGAACCTTGGGAGGACCAAGACTCAAAAAGGGACCCGTTATCAATGAGTGACCTAGATGTTAATTAAGTAAATTCTCAAAAGTATATAAAAGTAATAGTAAAATTAAGTAATACAATTTAAATCAATATTAATATTTAAGTTAGTAATAAAGTAAGCAACAGAATAGCTTTTGAAACAAAATAGATTTCAGAATCAGTCCTCCAGTGGGAGGTCCTTGGAGGTGCATCGTCTCTTTTTAAATATGTGTTTAAAACTCCAGCAGCACTGCTTTTCTAATTTAATCATACCAGAAAAACATGTACTCTCACCCCACAATGTCACTGTAACTGCAGAGTTGATCCAAAAGAGAAGTACACCTGATCTATGATGGTCCTGACCATCAGAGAACAGAGTAAAGACTGAACAAGATTATGTAGAGAAATGGATGGACTGCATATGTAAATGTGACAATGAAACAAGGTGGTGTACCTAATAAAGTGATCAGTGAGTGTACAGGTCACCTGTCCTCATAGTGAGTCCCAGGCACAAAAAATAGTTCATCAGGGGCTTTATGTATGGTGGTTCCATAAACAAGCAGCACATTGATATAAGATGGTCGTGGGCGATGGCATGGTCAGCTGGGTGGAAAGCACACCCCAATCGGACTCTGGAATAGCGGAAACAAGTTCTCAGCTGATCAGCTATGCCTTGTAATGTCGGAGTCTTGTGTTAGATGTTACGAGAACGCTTTCCATCCTGCTTTACAGACCCAGGAGGAGGATTGGTAACGGTCATGTTGTGCCGCATATCTACAGCAATGACGTTCTAGAGCAAAGGACCTTAGCAATATCCACAAATTAATTAAGTGATTAATCAGCTGTTTGATTTTGGTCTTCAAATAACTGTGGCATTTTTCTGACTGGAAGGAAGATCTTCAAAGAGACCAGGATAATGAATAATGCTAAAGCCTCCTGTTCTGGAGAATCATGTGCTTTTCTGAGTTCTGAATTCTAGGAGTATGTTATCGAAGTTGCCTTCAAGGTTTTTCCCCAAAGTGAGGTCTATACAAAATAGCGGTGTGAAGAACTTAAAATGCTGGCAACAATTCTTGACCTTAACCCCATCCAGCACCTTTGGGATGAATTGAAATGCAGACCACGAACCAGACTTTGACCCAACATCACTACCTGACCCGAATCCCGACCGTCATGTTACTGAAATGTATTGGAAAACCCAAAAGGTCATAGCAGGTTTGTATTAACACACCCATGATTTGGAGATGATTTGAACTTTTGCCCGTATAGCGCATTTTTTTTTTTCCGTAACACAGCGGTCCACCTTGTCTGAAGTTGGGAAAATCCCCTTCTCATACTGTACATCTCTCCATCTCTGCTCCCCGAGTCACTTCACTTCTCGTAACTCCCGATGCTCGTCCTCCAGCCCGGCTGTATAAAATCGATTGCTCTCCTCGCAGTATAATCTTAAAAGTCACTTTGGGATTAACAACACAGAGTGCAGGCGGTCCAAACTCCAAATTGATTCTGAAAGTGCTGCGGCGTGACTTTTCTGTGTCTCTCTGGAGAGCGAAAAGGCAGAGCCGGTATGTGATGAGTTACGCCAGGTTGGGAAGGTTCTCTCTCACTCTGTCAGGCTCTCTCTCACTCTGTCAGGCTCTCTCGCTTTTTCTCAAAGGGGACACGTATAGTTAAAAGAATTTAGAGCACTGGGCTCCGCTAGCAGGCCTGAGGTCCTACCTCCCCTCATCGATTTTTACTGGTGACCTACTTAATGCCCCTGTTTACCTGTGTGCGCCGACAGCAACGAAACGAATGCAGCTGGAAAAAGAGTTTGGGGGGGGCGGGGGGAGCTAAAAACACAGCTGTGAATTATATTGGTTGCTTGTGGAGCTGGGAATACTCAAGTGGATGGGTGGAATATAAAAATGTTGCAGGTGGCACAAATAACAGTCAAGTTCTTACCCTAGTGACTTAAGGGGTTATGGGTTCTGATCCTAAAAAGCTATTGTTAGTCCCTTAAACAAAACTATTTACCACGTAGGCTTAATAAGGCTTTTTTTTTGCTTTAGGTTCTAGCCTGGCACTTAATATATTATTTTTCAGATTCTTAATGCGGGGCAGCACGGTGGTTTGGTGGGTAACACCGCTGCCTCACAGTAAGAAGGTCCTGGGTTCAATCCCAGGGTGGAGCGGCCTGGGTCCTTTCTGCGGGGAGTCTGCATGTCCTCCCCCATGTCTGCGTGGGTTTACTCCAGGTACTCTGGTTTCCTCCCACAGTCCAGAGACGTGTGTTAGGGTAATAGGTGTCTCAAAAGTAGCCCTTAATGTGTGTATGTGTGTGCGCGCGCGCGCCTATGGTGGATTGGCGTCCTGTCTAGGGTTGTTCCTGCCCTTGTGCCCAGAGTTGCCGAGTGGGCCGACTGGCCCATGGATTCTTTATGCCTGCCCGTTTTACCAAAACATGACAACAAGAACTTTTAATGTGCTCTGTACCTTAAATGTGCACAGTTTAAACGATATAATTAAGTTTATTCTTTATTGAACCTGTATGTTGCCATAATGCTTTGGTTTATCTGTGTATAATATATCATCATTAGACATCATAGGGCAGAAACTGCGAGGCAACAAAGAATCAACATGGGATTGTGGCAAAGGATGCTGTGGTTTGGAACAGCCTATAATGGAAGTGATGGATCCTAAAGGGCAGAAGTGGTAAGTGATGGCATACTTTGTTACAGTAGTTATTGCTTTAATCTTGAAAACGGGATATTACTTTGTAGGGAGACTTGGTTACCAAGCCTAACCTGGGTTCAGGAAGAAGCTGAGCAGAGCGTCCAAACCTAGGGCTTGAAGAACGACCGTTTCCGGCAGCTGGCTCTTACCGTCGAGCCTCTGGAGCTGCCTAATGTATGTAGAGCCCACATGGTTCAGCCAGAAAAGAAAGCATAATGGTTAGTATTGAGAGGTCTCTGCAAATGGCTTTAATGTTGAATGTGTGGCGCCCGCGTGCAATTGATCGACACAACCTCGGAAATTACCAGTAAGAATAGTTCAGCAATTACCCTGGTTTTAAATGTGAATGGGAATTCATTGTGTGAAAGCTGGGCTTTTCTAAGGGAGACGGCGCTGTCAGCTCCACTTAAGTCCTGATTGCATGTGTGATTGGAGCAGCGGAGCCACTGCTGGTCCTTTTATTCTGTTTCTCCCTCTGTCTCTTTAACTTCATCTCACCTTTCCTTCTCGCACTTTGTGCTACTCTGTATCCATTGTTGCTGACATTCCATTCGGCTGCCTAATCACGGTATTATAACCCTCCAGCTGCCCACATATGACTTCATAAAGCTCGTTCTCGCTTTATTTGGTCATGCACGTGTCCTGCTACACACACACACACACACACACACACACACGCACGCATGCAGACACTTCCCTTTGTGTTGAGCATATAATTTTGTTCTCAGTCAGAATGGGCATCGATGCTAAGTAAACGAGCTGTTGTGTCCCCTCTCACCTCTTATGACTGCCATGTCCAGCTGTGTGTGTCTGTGTGTGTTTTACCATCTGACAGCAGCTTCACTCCATGTCTAAAAGCCACTCAAACAGTCTGTGTGTGTCTGTGGCTGTGCATGTGTCTCTCTCTCTCTCTCTCTCTGCATGTGTCTCTCTGCGTCCCAGTGTGTGTGCGTGTGCCTGTGTGCTTCTGTGTCTGTGTACTTGTGTGACTGTGTCTGTGTTTTACCATCTGACAGCAGCTTCCCTCCAGGTCTAAACACCACTCAAACAGTCACACAGACGCACAAAGACATGTGCGTCTGTGTGTGTCCCCCCCTGTGCTTGTGTGTGTCTGTGTGCGTCTGTCTGTCTCTGTGTATCTGTCTGTCTGTGTTTGTGTCTGTGTGTGTCTCTCTCTCTCTCTGTGTCTCTCTCTGTACCCCTGTGTGTCTCCCTGTGTCCCTGTGCGCTTGTGTGTGTCCCTGTGCGCTTGTGTGTGTCTCTGTGCACTTGTGTGTGTCTCAGTGCGTCTGTCTGTCTCAGTGCGTCTGTCTGTCTGTGTGTGTCTGTGTGCGTCTGTCTGTCTCTGTCTCTGTCTCTGTCTGTGTGTCTGTGTGTCTGTGTGTCTGTGTGTTTGTGTGTTTGTGTGTCTGTGTGCGTCTGTGTGTTTGTGTGTCTGTGTGCGTCTGTCTGTCTCTGTGTGTGTGTGTGTCTGTGTGTGTCTGTGTGTGTCTGTGTCTGTGTGTGTCTGTGTGTGTGTGTGTCTGTGTGTGTGTGTGTGTGTGTGTGTGTGTGTGTGTGTGTGTGTGT
>JAUZST010014712.1:0-10503 GCA_034779995.1 Parotocinclus haroldoi
GTGTGTGTGTGTGTGTGTGTGAGTGTGTGAGTGAGTGTGTGAGTGAGTGTGTGAGTGAGTGAGTGTGTGAGTGTGTGTGTGAGTGAGTGTGTGAGTGTGTGAGTGTGTGAGTGAGAGTGTGTGAGTGAGAGTGTGTGAGTGAGAGAGTGTGTGAGTGAGAGAGTGTGTGAGTGAGAGAGTGTGTGAGTGAGAGAGTGTGAGAGAGAGTGTGTGAGAGAGAGTGTGAGAGAGAGTGTGTGAGAGAGAGTGTGTGTGTGAGAGAAAGAGAGAGAAAGAGAAAAGGTTGAGGAAGCACAGGAATCTCGAGTGTGTATTCTTCAGCCTTATCAGCAGGACCGGTCTGTCTCAGAGCATTGAGGAGGAACGGTACAGACTGACTGGCATCTAATCCTCCTCCTCACCTTCATCATATCCAAGCCAGGCTTTATACAGAGCACCACAGTTCCTCTTACCATGGTTCTGCTCAAATCTTACACTTCCACAAGTGTGAATATCATCTTTAAGGCTTTAGAGTTGAGCCATTTAGCAGACGCTCTCATCCAGAGCAACAATCTTACAAGGTACAATCCAAGTATTTTGAAATTAAATATCCTCTAATGAAACATCCCCTCATTTTTGTGAGCAGTGTAATGGGGGTTCAAGGGTTTTCCCCCACGGGCAGAATTAGGGCAGCTTGGAAATGTTAGGACCTGGACCTTCAGGCCTGCAGTGTAGGACCTAAACCACAGTTACTTCTGCCATCCAAAGCAAAAGCAAATCAGCCTGTTTTACCCCTGGTTCTCCTTGATCAGGGTCACAGGGGAGGGTCTGCAGCCTGCTGGACCGTTCCCGTACCAGGTCCAGCACCACACACTTAGATGTTCCTCCACCTCAGCATCACTCTACTGGTCTCCATCAACAGAACCCAGTCCCACCAGAGTGCAGTAACTCCCTCTATAATTTGGTCATTAGAAGACGATGTGCTTCCAAGGATTTCCCACTGAAGACTTAATTTATGATCTGTTTTAAAATGTATTCGATTTATTTTATTACTAATTTAAACTGTATTATTGATTTAAATTGTGTTATTTGTTTGAATTTGCTGTAACTTAATATACATTTAAATATTTATTTAATTAACATCTAGGTCACCCATGGAGGATGGGTCCCTTTTTGAGTCTTGGTCCTCCCAAGGTTTATTCCTTCATTCAGGGAGTTTTTCCTTTCCACTGTCACCCTAGGCTTGCTCAACTTGGGATTAGCCTTTTAAGATAATATACGATTGTAAAGCTGCTTTGAGACAATGAACCATTATAAAAAGTGCTATAGAAATAAATTAGAACTAGAATTTTGAATTTGATTTACATATTCTTCAAATGCTCCTGTAATGCAAATATAAATGGTATTTTTTTACAGGAAAACTGCATGCAAACATGCAGAGATACTTCTGAAACCACGAGCGGAACAATAATTTTAGAAAAGGCGGTAATGTGATGTTCCTACTCGTAGGTTAAAGCCCTAACGCTTAAGAATATGGCATGATGAACCTGATATTTTTAAATCAAAATGCATTGATAGACAGAAGAGACAGAACGAGTGAATGTAAACCAGTTAATATAGTTCAAAGTTAAAGAAAATATACAGGTAGTAAGGAACAAACAGAGTATTACTTACAATAGGACAAGTACGTCTACTTACAAACACTTTCATTTACAGCTTGGTACAAATAAGTATAAGAAACATAAGGAATGTACACAAAAAGGTCTTTGAACACATCAACTGAGTTAGAACAGTCCCTAGTCCAAACACCTGCTGATGATCAAGTATGAACACGACCAATAAGGTAGTTAGACACACATATGAATGTCAGAAAGACTTCTGCTCTTAAACTCCCGTGTCTAATCATGGATCTGAGGTGTTGATTTGCTGTTAACGTGACCAGCTGTTTACAGCTGTCCAGAGCTAAAAGACCAATTTTCATTTCCTAATATAATTCATCATAACTTTGAAGGTCTCGGTCATTAAATGTCAGTCGTTAAAGCAGAGGGACGTTGATCAGACAGTTATGAAACGCTGCTTTTATATGCTCCAGTGCATCCCTTATTACCCGCTGGGTGTTTTTTATACCAATAGCCTTTCCTTGGGTGCTTCCTTCTGCCCATTCCTGTATGACTTATGGCTCGTTTCTGTCATACTTTATCGTTTGATGCTTTTAAAATCATCTGCGTGTTTAAGTTATTTAGCTTTAACCTTTGTTTTAGCTTTTTTGTTAGTGTTTAGTGCATCTCTTATCTGGTTGTTCTTTGTTTAATGTTTATTTTCTTTCCCTTCATGTGCGCTAGACTTTTGTGAACTTGTATTGTCCATAATGTGTTAGCTTAGCTCAGCATTAGCATTGTCTGGCTTGGTAATCTTTTACTTTGCTTCCGTTATTCTGGCCAACAATCAGGCCACATTTTAGTAATTAATGCAGAAATCCAGGAATTCATGAACAGTCCTACGTTCTTTTCATCCAGAGTCTTTAAAGGACACATTAAAACAAGCCCTTTTGCAGGATCTTATCTTTACTGCGAGGCGCCATTGTGAATTTTGGGCATGACACGCCGTCTGGTGCTGTATTTAAAACAGCTGGCTGTTCTCCAGATGCTGAGACAGAGCTTATTAAAATCAAGTAAGTTTTGTCTTACCTCCTACAGCTCTTACTCTGTCTCCACTACCTCTATTTCTCACTCTCTGGCAGCGCAAGCCTGGAGCCATTCCACCGAGCCGAGCATAAATCTAGGGAAGCGCCCCGGGCAAGGTCTTCATTGGAGCCCCATTCTTCAGCACTTTACATGAAGTCAGCAGGGCACATGGATAATTACCCTGAGACTCTAGCTCTGAGCTTCTCCTGTGATGCATATTGCACCATGTGGCACAGGTTGCTTGTTCGTCCGCCACCTGCTTTTGTTTTTGGGCTTTGCACACCATTTGCTTTAACACTTTCCTCTTCAGGCAAATAATACGTCTTTTTCTATTCTTTTATTGGAAAATTTCAGCTTTATTAGGATCTCAGAATATTTATAAAGCAGGCAAAGGGAGCAGGCTCAAAACATCAAGACCATTACACTACTATTACAGAAAGTGACACATTTACACTTAGAACTTACATTACACTTACACTTACAAACATTTTTTGGTCATCTTTCCTTAAACAAATTGGGAAATACAGTACTGGTTGCTAGATCGCCGAAAGATTTGTTGTTTTAGCAATGGTATAATGACCGTATGTAACATATTTCTGATGGTTGGACCCAAACCGTCAATCTTTTATTGACACTCATTTACATTTAGTAATCTAGCAGATGCTCTTATCCAGAGCGACATACCACTGATGTAATCTTATAGTCCAATCAAATGCGAATTAAGGGCCTTGCTCAAGGACCCAAAGGCAGTGGTTTGACAGGAGTGGGATTATTTTAACCCTTAAATATTCACTCCATAGTCAAGTTCTCGAACCACTAAGACACCACAGTCCCTAATGTTTATTGCTTTATGAGCTTTAGCATATTCTTTCACCCTTTTCCCCTTCCGAAAAAGTGGTTTCTTGGTTTCCTGATCAAAATTCTTTACACTGTAGAGTGGTCAATTTGGCCAAATTCTAATATTGCTCAAGTGTAAGGGGACATACTCACGTCTGTAACTTATATAGGTGTTTTTTCTGTTCTGCTTCTAATAGGGAGACTGAGAAATAAAATATAATCATTCACATATACATTTACAGTATTTAGCAGATGCCATTATCCAAAGCAACTTACAGAAGTACATAATATGTTCCTAATAATCAGCAATCTAAACAAGTATACATTTTTTAGAGAGAAAAACAAGGAAAATTGGGGGAACACAGCTTTGAGGGGAACATTGAGGGGAAGTTCATTCCACCACTTAGGAACCAAAACCGAGAAAAGTCTAGATGAATACCTTCCTCGTCCTCGGAGGGGGGGATGGGGGGATGGGGGGATGGGGGGGGGTGTGCGAGGTGCAGTGTGGGGTGTGATAAGTGCTGCAAGGTAGGAGGGCGCAATTCCATTTTAATCTTTGTAAGCAAGCATCAGTGGTTTAAATGTGATACGAGCAGCTACAGGGAGCCAGTGGAGAGATGGTAGCAGTGGTGTAGTGTGTGTAAACTTGGGAACATCGAGCATAAGTCTTGCAGCTGAATTCTAGATCAGCTGTAGGGATCGGATAGCGGTCAGAGGTGCACCGCTAAGAGAGAGTTACAGTAGTCCAGCCTGACAAGGGACTGAACCAGAATCTGCGTGACCTCTGCGGAAAGAAATGGACTGATCCTTCTGATGCTGGAAAGAAGGAAATGACAAGTCCAAGAGATATATTGTTAACACAATGGTATAGCTAATCAAATGGTTGCCCAGTGCACAGTACTGGATGTTCAGAACGAACTCTGTCATAGGTTTAGATACTGAACAGCTTTAGTTTTCTTTTGGATGGTACAGCAGCGTACTATGATAGTCCAGTACTGCAGCATATGAGGGAAGTGCTGCAATGGTGACCCTGCACCCTGCCCTCATTACTGTGTTAATTCCGACCATGAGGGTCAATGTGGAACAAAACTATAATGCTCACAAAAGTAAGGGATACTTTAAAAGTAAATACCCCATAATTAAATATCCCCTAAATCACCCCTGTAAATGCACTGTCCGTTCAGGATCATCTGATCCTGCCCTGCCTCCTCAATAGATACATTATATAGACAAAAGTTTGTGGACACTTAAAGAATTACATCCAAAGCAGGGATGTTAGGAGAGTCTACCCGTCCATTTTTAATGCTACAGCAGTTCCTCTAAATTTTGAAACACGATGTGAGGTCAGCCTCTGATGTTAGACTGTAAGCCCTGACTCACATTTGCAATTCCAGGGCATTTCCAAGTTGTCAGATGTCACAGGTCAAGGTCAAGTTTTCAATCAAAGTTCAATCAACCAATATAACCTACAAATGTGTCATATTGAGAGTCGGTACGACTCATTCTACGGCCACTGTTTGTAAACAGCGAATCCAGAAATGTACGCTTTATATGATCAATGTCCTACAAGTCAGTGTTGCTGAAATTGCAGAGCTCAATAATTATATAGGGTGTCCACAAACTATTGTCTATATAATGTATAAAGCTCCTTATCTCAGTATAGCTATGTGTCTTGGTTTCTTCGTTTGTTTTATGTTTTATAGGTTCTAATAAACCTGAGGAATTCCTATAGTACATGGAAGTCCAAACCACACAGCAGATAGAACTGCAGTAAAAGATTTTTCTGATGACCCAGCATCCTGGTCACCCTAGTCTTCCGCGTAATTACCGCATTAATTATTCTCCATCAGAAAAAGTGGAAACGTCTAACAAGAAGTCATTAGTTAATCTTCCCTTACAATGCACCAACACAAAGGCCAATGGCAAAAGTCATTTAGATTAAAACACACACGACCTGGAAATACGATTCACTCTGCAAATGCTATAACTCATTTTTAACAGCTCTCCAATTCCAAAGCGTTCTGTTAGTCGCCGACGACGATGCTTCTAACAGCTTGTGCATTACAGACACACTTTAGCTGTAAAAACAATAAATAGATAAAATATTGTTATCTGAAGATTTATTGTTTGCTTCTCATTCAGAAAGTGATCAGGTTTCTAAATTATTTGTTAAATTATTTATTAGGTACGGATGCACTAGAATATCACAAAATACTCGTGAATACTTTTTACTAAGGGTGTAACAATATACTCAGCTCACAATTCAATTTTCTTCAGATATTTTAAAATATTTTGTATATATTTTTTCCCTGAATTTAACCAATGCAAATAATGCATATTTTCTTGCCTTAAAGTTTAAAATAAAAAAACAATTTAGGACCATGTACTTAAAAAACATAACTAGTAACACAGGTTTAAATTTGTAAATAAAAAGTTCTGTTGTTGTTTCATTCATTCATTCATTCATTCATCCATTATCGCAGGCCAGCTGGTGCCCACCCAGGAAGGGCAGGAACAACTCTAGCTCCAATCCATCGCAGGGTGCACACACACACACACACACACACACACACACACACACACACTGATGCACACAGTTTTATTAATAAATATTATTATTTGTATAAGATTTCAAAATAATGTGCACTTATTACACTTAATGCGTATGGAAATGTAACGTATGATTGTGCCTCTGGTGTTCCAAAAATGCTATTTCATCATGAACGTGTTGCTATTTTTGCATCGCGATGCATTTTGTCATGGTGTATCGTTACACTACAACTTTATAATGTGATACTATTGAGAACTATATCTTGTTTCATCATTCAAATGTATTCCCTTTAGCCACACACAAAATGATGTATGTATTTGAAAATAATTTATAACAATTAATATTTTATATATACATATTTTTTTATTTCTTTGGGCTCGTCAGATGAATTGCTTCTGTCACTTGTCTCTAATTGGTGATATTGCCAGAAGGTACACAAAAAGATTGGCTGCTAATTGAGATTTATGCTGACCTACATGGGTTTAACCTCAGACCATCTCACCTGCATATGCAGTGCATTATCTACTCTCTCATATGACAGATCCATACGATAAAGAAATTGAATGTGTTATGGCACAGCTTCACAGCATGCAATGCATTTATATATTTATTTCAGATTTTTTTCACTTCATCTGTTGTAGCAATGGGCTTATTCTGGCCATGGTAATTCTGGCAACACTGGGTTCTGATTAGGGTGCCAGATCAATCCAGGGAATTGGTCTTCTGGGACATGCTCTTCTGGGATTCGTGGTAAGTGGGAGGAAAATAGAAAATTTCAGATAGCAATCAGCGGCAAAAATGATCCCAGTTTTAAGGAGCTGTGTGGCACCAACATTTTTATTTTAGCTTCATGTGCTGTGTATTCAGTTATGAACTGTGTATTCAGTAAGAAACAGTGTTTCTTACACTTACTTTGACTTTTGATTATTGGCAAACAGTATGAACCAAATAATTTGTGTACATTTGAGAACAGAATCCCTTGGCCGTGTGGATATAAACTAATAAACTAAAAGCAAGTGTATACAAAACGGATGGTGTTGCATAATATGATGGTAGGCAGTAGACAGAAAAATTACATGAAAGTGCTTATTTGGTGGTCGGTGGGTGGCACCCTAAAGCGTCAAAATAACTCCAACCATACTCCTTTCTGAGTATGTTACCTAATGTAACCAAAAAAAACAATTTATGAGTGGTTTGGTTCCAAATTGTAAACAGTATGTTTAAGGTTTAATATAAAAAATATATTTTGGTAATAGGACAGCATGGTGGCTCGGTGGGTAGCTCCGCTGCCTCACAGCAAAAAGGTCCCGGGTTCAATCCCAGAGAGGAGCGGCATGGGTCCTTTCTGTGTGGAGTCTGCATGACCTCCCTATGTCTGCGTGAGTTTACTCTGGGTACTCCAGTTTCTTTCAAAGGCATGCATGTTGGGTTAATTTGTGTCTCTAAAAAGTGGCCCTTAGTGTATGACCTTGTGTGTGTGTGCCCTACAATGGATTGGCATCCCATCCCCCCCAGGGCTGTTCCTGCCCTTGTGCCCAGAGTTGCCAGGTGGGCACCCACTGGCCCGCCACCCCGTGTGGATTAAGCAGAAGATAATGAATGAATGAATGAATATTGGAAATAAATAGGAAATTGACTTCTGGAGTCCCAGAAAAAGTTATCTGGTAAAAAATATCTCGATATTGGTTGTGATTTTATAGATAATGCTAATTTGATTATAAAGTGTTAACCTTGAGTCTAAAGTATTCAAAATTAGTTTGAACCCATTTTTCTCAACTGCCTCATTTGGCACTGTGTCTCTCGTGATGCAATTGGTGACCAGTGTTTACTTGTGGGTGCCAGTAAAACATTTGGGCGGGACTGTAATAGCCTAGTGGATAAGATACTATGGACTATGGACCAGAAGTTTCAGGGTTCAAACTCCACCCTCTTCCAGCTTGCAACTGTTGGGTCCTTGAGCAAAGCCCTTAACCCACAATTTTTGAACTGTAAGACTGTATCAATTGTAAGTAGCTCTGGATAAGAGAATCTGCTAAATGCTGTAAATTTAACTGTAAAACTGGGAGCTATAGCCCCCCTTATACAGGTTTTCGGACACCAGTGCATATTGCGCACCTACATATCATGCATATCTACAAATCGGTCACCATTCAGTTCTAACAGGGTCATTGAGATGATGCAAACCCTGGGTAGTGGAAGGTTAAGCTCTGGACCAGCCAAACGAAATCAAATTCCAACTCCATTGATATCGGCTTTCAACCTTCAAACAGCTCAGTCCAACTGTAGGTCACTGTGAATAATAGGTTTTGATCTGATCTTTGAAGGTTCTATAGGCTCACAAGAACTTGTTGCAAGCTTCAACAGAGACTCAGATAACAGATTACAAACAGTATGTAAGCCTAATGGAGCTTTTCCGAAACGTCATTACTTCAAACGGGTAAAGCGTTAAAGTTAAATGCAAATAACATCAACTACAGTACATCCAGTGTGTTTAAGGCTCAAAGAAATAATATACTGTCAAATACACCATGGCCTCACTGAGAAATCGCATGTAATAAAGTACTCGCCTGCACACGCCTGCTTGACAGGTCATGAATCTAAAAGCTTTGTGCCGGTCAGCTTGTTTGTGCGAGTGCGTCTTGCAACATCATGGGCCGTTCCATTGTGCATTTACCCCGGCCTAAATAACTCAAGTCCGCCGTGCGTGGCTGAATTTAATTTGGAAATTTTAGCGTGAGGCAGCAACGCCTGTGCCAGGTAACACGGCTCTAAACATTCCCGCTGACGCTCGGCTCGCCCCCTCGGATACTTTATTCCTCCGGGTAATGGAACGCAGGTCCGGATAAATGAACATATATGCATATGGATGAAAGACGACAAAGTTAAAGATCATCAATTTCGCAAGGGTAGGCGCTGAATTATTCATGGAGCTCCAAAGGAGAGCTTTGGGCCGTAAACAAAATAACGTACCAATAAATAAACGCACCGCGCAATCCGAGGGAAGTCGTCCTCGTGGGCATCGTCTGTTCGTTCTGATAAAGCATTCGGAACGCACACACAAAAACCGTGGGAAAATAATTACAAAATTCAATGACCTTTTAGCAAATATTGCTTTGCTTGCCGCCCAGCTACACACCGCGTCTCTTAATCGGAAACCTGAATTCAACTCATTATGGGCTGCTTTCTTCCTGACTGCAAAAAAACAAGGATGACTGCCTGAGTGATGCAGAGAGACGCTCACTGGACAAAGATTAATTGGTTATGCAACATGTGAGCAGTACTTTATGTTCTGTAGGAGTTTCAGGGACACCACAAGTAAAGGGTCCAGTTTTTAAACTCCTCCTACAACCTTGCACTCTAGACATCACCGGAGCCATGGGGCGAGCGGACCTTTGACCCACAACTTTCTATAGTAAAGGGGTGTTTCATTTCAGTTTGGGGGTGGGACATTGGAGGCGCATTTCTGCACAGCTTTTTAGTGAGAGGACTGGCGTCTCACTCACTCTCACTCATTTTCTAAGCCATTTATCCTAATCATGGTTGTGGAGCCTATAACTCGTCATTCGTTCCAAAAGGCACATGGAGTGCCAAAAAAGATTAGTAGCCAATGAGGTTCCACTGTATATCTGCATGTGTAATTTCATCAGTGGTGCTTTGTATTTTGAACCGCATCAAATGTCGAACATTTGCTATACAAAATGTGAAAAGAATGTCAAAAGAATATGACATTAAAAATAATCATAAAAAAAAAATAATAACAAATGACTTAAAACTATAGAACTTTTGCATTTTGGAAAAAGAGACCGTGTGAGGAAGAGATTATTTACTGAAATCTAAATGGTATAGTTTATAACTTTAAAAGAGAAATTCCATCGATTTTTTTTTTTAATTCTGCAAAAAGGTTTGTCATTTAAAGTTGTTTGGTGTGAAATGGTTCTCGCTCTGATTTCTCTACAGTGGTCAAGTCAGCTCAAGTCTAAGAGTTCTTTTTATAGTGCTTTTTAAAATGGAGCATTATCTCAAAGCATCCTTACAATTTTATATTATCCAAATGTAAGCCAGAATCGAGCAAGCCTAAAGTGGAAAGAAAAAAAACTCGAAACTCTACAAGAACGAAAACCTTGAACGGACCAAGACAGAAGTTAATAGCAATAGTCTCAATAAAATAGACCAAAAAAACATTTGAATATTGTCATTTATAATACCAATAATGTAAATAGATTTTTAAAAATAGCATACACATTTAAATATGCATATTTTTAGTCCTGTACACATAATGACTGTAGGATCGTCTTCTTGGTGGAGGAGGGAGAGAATTACTGCCCTCTGAGGTCTGGGTAATCATGCACTGGAAAGCTCGGGTGAAGCTGAAGCAGAGGAATATCTTAGTGTGCTGCAGTGTCTTTTAAACACGTTTGGTGAACATGTTTGAACAATTTGGTGATTGGAACT
>JAUZST010014713.1:0-10502 GCA_034779995.1 Parotocinclus haroldoi
CTCTTCCCTGTTAGGCCATTTTTGTGCAGTGCAATGATGACTGCACGTGTTTCTTTAGAGATAACCATGGTTAACAGGAGAGAAACAATGATGCCAAGCACCAGCCTCCTTTAAAGTGTCCAATGGTGTCATTCTTACTTAATCATGACAGATTGATCTCCAGCTCTGTCCTCATCAACACCCACACCTGTGTTAATGTGTTAAATCACTGAAACGATGTTAGCTGGTTCTTTTAAGGCAGGGCTGCAATGAATTTGAAATGTGTTTTGGGGGATAAAGTTCATTTTCTAAGCAAATATTGGTTTTGCAATTGATTGCTGTTAAGCTGATGACTCTTTATGACATTCTGGAGTATAATGCAAATTGCCATTATAAAAACGGAAGCAGTAGACTTTGTAAAAATTAATATTTGTATCATTCTCCAAACTTTTGGCCATGACTGAACACTGTATCTGCAAGGACCATTACCACATGTGTAGTAGAAGGAAGTTGGCTGTCACATTGCTGTTTGTGGTGGTGTCATAAACCAGAAATCTATACTTCTATGGACTAAAACCAGTTTGGCTTACCAAACAACCCATCTAACTGTGCTTGGGTTCTCCCTTACCGAACCCTGACAGAAAGGAGCGAGTAACATGGACCCAATCTACCCAAGGAAAGTGCTCTAGGGGGCCACTATTGGCTGGCTCAAGCAGGAGAGAACAGCTCTGGGAGAGTGGGAAGGTGCATCAAGGAACTATGATCCAGACAGACAACCCCTCAGAAGGCTGTCAGACCAGATCCTAGCCTTAGGCGACAGCCTTATGGGAGGCGTAGGCCACTGAATGCACCAGTGAGGAGGCACTGATGGCAGTCTTTCATAGAGGCTTGAGTTTTTTTTAAATGATTAGTTTGCATTTTATTGCATGAAATAAGTCTTTGATTCAATAGTAAAACAGAACTTAATATTTGGTACTGAACCTTTTGTTTGCAATTACAGAGGTCAGATGTTTCCTGTAGTTCTTGACCATAATTTTGGCCCACTCCTCCATACAGATCTTCTCCAGTTCTTTGAGGTTTCGAAGCAGTCACTGGGCGACATTGAGTTTCAGCTCCAATTAAATATTTTCTATTGGGTTCATGTTTAGAGACTGGCAAGGACATTTCTGGACCTTAAAATACTTTTTATGGAGCCACTCGTTTGTTGCCCTGGCTGTGTGTTTTGAGTCATTTCCATGCCTCTTCCTTCTAAATATTGTTTTCTCTATCAGGTAGCACCGCAAACAACTTGAAGCGTCCTCAGTGCCAATGGAAGTATGAAACTTGCACAAGTCCCTGTTTCAGGACATGCAGTGATCCAGCAGCACTTCAATGTGTCACTGTCTTAAAGCAAGAATGAATACATGTGCACACACAATCCTTATGTTTTCTCATGTTTGAATATTGTATTAAGTAAATATCTCATTGTCTTTAAAGGGTGGAGGGATGTCTTCCTGAGTGTCCAGCTCACATGGTTCTAGATGAGATCACTCTCAGATGTGTCCATCCCAAGGACTGTAAGATATTACATATCATACAGAATTTATTTTAATGATATTTATGGTACTGTAAACAAATTTCAGTGATTATTGGATTCCAAAGTTCTTTTTTGGAAATAAGGTGGGGGGCAAAATCTGACCCCACTACCGAAAATGCCTATTTTGCATTATTATTATATGATTATATCATTTTCTTTATTTTATACAGTGTTTTCCATATGTATAATATCAGCAATGCAATTCGAGTGAAAAAAAACATTAAGCATTTAAGGGTACACTTGAAGACAGAGAAAGCCAAGGTTTCAGTATCATTCGCAGATGGAATATTGTGAAATCATGCTAAATAACATGAATCATCAACTTGTACACAAACTTGCACAATGCTTGTTTGAATTTATTGCAGCCAAAGGGTGAACATAATATATTTTGAGATATGCGGAGTATAGATTATATAGAGACACTCAGTAGTTTGTATGGGAGCTGTCAATTATATCAATTCCTTCTTCCTCCAAGAACTGCCTGCATACTCTCACCACATGAGGGCTACATTGCTGGGCCTGACAATGGGTCCAAGGACTAATAGCAGCCAGTGAGATGTTGTCTAGCCTCAACTGGACCGTGTTTTTTTTTTTTTTTAATTATGATGCGAGATGTTCAAGTCTGCTTTCTAAAATGTATTTTACCATGGTTTCATATAGAGAATGTAATAATATTCAAATAGGTGTTGTTTTGTTTGTGCTCAGGTATTAACCCACCAGTTACACTGCCAGAGCTACATGCTGCTGTGACATCTTCCAGACCTCTGACCACAGCAGCTGTCTCCCCCAAGACCACCCCAACAACAGTTTTACTGAACAACGCAACCACACAAATAACAACATCCTCTTCAGAACCTGCCAGTACAGCTACTACAGCTACTACAGCTATTATGAAGCAGGTTTTACCTCTGTCCCACAGCACAGCCCATGAAATACCGGAGGTGCAGGAATCTGTTACAACTATAAATACATCTGCCTCCTTCACTAAGCTGGTAGCACATACTTCTCTGACCACTAAAATGCCAACCACTTTAGCCCCCCATTTCACTGTAAGGACTAAAGCAGCATCTTTGACTGCTTTGATACCAGACACCACTACGGCAATAAGACCAAGATTAACTCAGCCACCATACACCTCTTCCAGTTTACCTGAGGTCCACAGTACAGATATGTCCCTCTCTTCTGCTGAGAAACCCATTAGGGTAAGTATTCGCCCCACTCTGCCAACATTCAACATTCTGAGTACTACTGACTCTGTATTGCCGACCTTCCAAGTGCCGTCTCTTGGTACTACCAGCGTTGGACCTGCCAGAGTTTCTGAACCCTTCATTGATAAAACTGTAAAGCCCAGTGTATTGTCCACAGCCCATGTAAAAACTGAAACCTATAGCACTGAATCCTCTCCATTAACCAAAGGTCTTCCGTCAGATTTTAGTACTTCTTCCTTGGCGGCTATTTCCACTGTATCTGTTCCATTACAAACATTTACAGTTATGCCACCGATGATCAGTCCAGCATATTCCACAGCCTACAGCGCAGCAACCAGCACTTTAAAAACAACTCTGCCGAGTGAGACAACATCCAAAGAACTTTCATTAGCACACACCGAAGAGAAAACTGTGTCTAACTTCTCTGATGTAGTGAAAACCAACACGACACCTTTCCCTGTCAACCCCACAAAGGCATCACTAACAATGTCATCTGCATCTGGTTTTCCTGTGGGAGAGCAACCTATGACCTATGAAACAACATTACCTGTGTTCACAGAAATCGCCAAACAAACAACTAAAATCACACCAGTTCATTCTATATTCTCTACAGCTAAAGCATTAGAATCCACAACAGAAGTGACTTTTGAGTCAGTGCCTATTCACCATACCAAACAAACATCCTGGTCTCCTGGCTTCCTGACCACAGATAACAGACATAAAAACGCATCTTGGAGAGTAACCCAAACCTCCAGCACAACCACCCAACTTCTTCCTCTGGAACGCTTTCATACAACAAAAAAAGCTTCAGAACCAGTTTTCTTCACAAGCCAACCAGTGCTCCCTATAATAACAGAAAATACAGCCCTTCCTTCAACTGAAGCATACATCACATCAAAACTACCACCATCACACATTTTTTCTAGTCATAAAACAACTCACAAATCCTCTTCTTTTCTGACCACTGTTAGTCTGTTCTCTTCTGCTTTATCAAATACCACAGGGTCAGGCTTGAGTCCTCTTTTAGGCTCATCTTCTGATCAAATTACAGAGAAAATCAGAACGTCTGAGGCTTATTTTACTGCACGTCCCACAACTACATCGGTGTCTGAGACGAAAGCGATTGATAATGCATATACATCAGTGCTGCCTGCTGGTACGAGGGAAGCGTCGGCATCCACAGCAGTACATGAACCCCATATGTCAGTGTCTGTTTCTGCATCAAGCACACCAAAGCCTCACCAAACCACATCCTTCAAACTGGACATGTTCGCTTCTCATAAAGCCTCCAGCTCCATGACCCCCATACCCAAAACAGAAACAACTTATTTTCACCCGTTCACATTTAAACTTTCTTCTCCTGACTCCGCACACTCATCGATAAGCGTGCTTGAACCTTCCAACTCCAGTCCCAGAGTTACTCATTCCAGAGAGATGCTGACAACAAGGGTAACGCCAATTATTTTCTCATCTTCACTCTTAAAAACACAGGGAACTCCCAAGACTACATACATTCATCGTCCAGTACTAACTGAAAAGTCAGTGACAATGACATTCACTGACATATTGCAAAATAATACTGAATCTTTGCAGGTTAAAAAGAACTTTTCTCAAACTAGCCCGTCTGGCGCTCAAACACTACCACAAAGGATAGAAAACAGCCTTGAAATGAGCCAGACTGCAGTGTTAATCGGCACAAGCTCTACAACCACAGACGTATTTAGTGCCACTAATAGAACGACCTTTCCCTCAAAATCCTCAACGATGCAACCACAGCTGGATAAGCAGACTTCTGTAGTGCATACAACCATAGCCCCACCACGAGCAACAGACATTTCCCAAACTGGCAGCTCTACACTATCTATGAAAACAACTTTTCCCTTTATAACAAAGACAAAGTATTGGAGGACACCAGCAGAAGAAACTGTAATTCCTACCAATGCGTCCATCTCAAATGAGAATGTTGCTGCCAGCAAAGACTGCATGGTGAGAAAAGCAATTTTGGTTTTACTGCTTGACATGGAGCTACACTTGTGCATTGTTTAAAAGTTTAATCTCATTGCCAAAGTTCTCTTATAATCTCTTGTAATGTCAGTAATGCTGTTGATATGTGTCACTGTAGCCACCATATTCTGAGGTGATGGATGAGTGCACTAAGCTTATTTGTGTGGATGGCCAATTGTTATTATTCAATAAGTCCCAGAACTGTCCCTATGCCTCCAAACCTCCAAACTGCGGTTTACGTGGTTTTGCTGTATTGGTTAACGGAGACAAGTGCTGCCCAAAGTGGGACTGCCCATGTAAGTCTAACACCGCTACATGATCATCCAGTGCACATAAACTTGTAAAATCCTCACTAGACTGTTTCCATCCAAGCAGTTTGCGAATGTTATGCACATGTACTTCATTTTGGCAGAGAAAAATGTGAATTAAGGCATATTTCCATGTACTACAGTTATGCGAAGTTTATACACTACAGTTATTTGATGTTTGATTGTTTCAAAATTTGCAGAAAAGATAGATGGTAGATGGAAAACCTGCTAATGTTTTGTTTGGATTAATGTTGGTGCGTAGGTCGGTGTTCAGTTTTTCCAGACCTGAATGTGGTGACATTTGATGGGAATAATGTAGCCATTTACAAAGCCGCAGCATATGTTGTGATACAGCTACCTAATGAGGTCATCAGTATCCTCGTGCAGGACTGCCACACTTCGGACAGCACAGTAAGAAACAGTTTTCCCTTTTTCTTTCAATTTTTGTTTCCATTCTCCTTTGAATATCTTTGCACATTTGGGATATGAAACAATATCAGTCACAAGCGCATATGTAACGATTTCAGTGGGGAAAAAAAACAAATATTCAGATGGGAAAATAAGTATTTAATACACTGGCGATTTTACAGGTTTTCCCAACTACAAAGAATGGAGAGGTCTCTAATTTTTATCTTAGGAACACTTTAACTGTGAGATACAAAAAATCCTGAAAATTACATTGTGGGATTTTTAAATAGTTAATTTGCATTTTATTGCGTGAAATAAGTACGCCATTACCTACCAACCAGCATGAATTCTGGCCCTCACAGACCTGTTAACTGCTTCTGTTCGGTACCTGTACAAATGACATTTGTCCACACACAGAATCAATCACACACCAACCTCTTCACCATGCCCAAGACCAAACAGCTGTCTAAGGACACCAGGGATAATTATAGACCTGAAAAAGGCTGGCATGGGCTACAGGACAATAGGCAACAATAGTCAACAAAATGTTGCCGCAATCATTAGAAAATGGAAGAAACATAAGATGTCTGTTTTCCTCAGTCTGGGGCTCCATGCAAGATCTGATGATTCTTAGAAAGGTCCAGACCCACAACCCCAAGAACACAACCATGAAGTATGGGGGTGGAAACATCATACTTTGGGGGAGCTTTTCTGAAAAGGGGACTTGACGACTGTTCCATATTGAAGGGAGGCTGGATGGGGTTATGCAAGATTTTGGCCAACAACCTCCCCTCAGAGTAAGAGCATTGAAGATGATTCTTGGCTGGATCTTCCAGCATGACAATGACTCGAAACACACAGCCAGGGCAACAAAGCAGTGGCTCCGTAACAAGTATTTTAAGGTCCTGGAGTGGCCTAACCAGTCTCCAGACCTAAACCCAATAGAACATCTCCCTCCCACAGTGTGTGCAAACTTGATCAAGAACTACAGGAACGTCTGTCCTCTGTAATTGCTTTACTGTATCAAATACTTATTTTATGTAAGAATATGCAAACTGATTTTGAATCGATTATTTTGTTTTTAGATTCTGTTTCTCACAATGAATGTGTAGCTATGATACACTTTATCACACCTCTCTATTCTTTGTAGGTGGGAAAACTTGCAAAATCGGCAGTGTATCAAATATTTTCCCTCAGTGTGTGTGTGTATGTATATGGATTGGATTTAATTGGATTAACTAATCAGTCGCGGCCAACTTTCGGCCACACAAAACAATCAAACTCTTATAGCAAGGAGATAAGATTAATATTTAGGAAAATGAATACGCTTAAAAACTAATAGGAAGACTGCTTATTAAACTATTTAAAACTGCTGACATTGGTATTTTATGGCTGTATAAACAGTGTACAAACCAACGGCAGCATTCAGTCATTCAGGGCTTAGGAGTTGTAACAGAATTCCCTAAAGAAACAGAAAATTATTTTCTATTTTTTATTCTTCTGTCTTTGCTTGCATACATATAAGGAATAGATGATGATTTTATAAGTTTTTATTTGATGTTGTTACATTAAAGTTTTTTGACAGTTTACTTGTGATTAGACTGGCTTATTTATGGCATGAACTATGGGACCATTCTTGTTTTGGTTTGCTCCACAGCTTGTATGGAACTTCACTCACTTATGCCTAGCAGCTCTAAACATTACCCATGACTCCAACCAGGTTCTCATCAATCGATTGCAGAGACGTGTAAGTACTTAACGATGATTATTAACAAGGATAATTGTAAAATAAAGAACAAAAAAAGAACAAAGAACAAACTATAAATTAGATTTGTATGTGCATGTATTGTTTTTTAGTGCCAATGTAGTCCTCGCTGTTATTTTATTTGAATTTTGCACACTCTTTGCACACCCGTTCATCTACACTTAATAGTTCATAATGATTTACAGAAAAAATGTGTTTATAAAAATATTTACAATGTTTTAATTAGTTGCAAATGAAGGAATGAAAGGTATTTAGCCATTTAGACAAATTAAGGTCAGATGCATATTATTTGCTTTAATCATCCCTGTGTTTTTTATATAACCTGACGAGTCTGTGTGACAAACTGAATTGATTGGATATAGATTAGAAAGGCGCACACCTGTCTTATATTGTCCCACAAATCAGTGGTTTATCAGGAAACAAATCAAGCTAGGAAAGTCCAAGGAACTTTCTGTAGACCTCAGTGACAAAACTGTGCCAAGATCGTACGAAAGTAAAGGTATAAAACCATTTCTGAAGCTTTAAAACACTAAGGCATTTGAGTTCCTAGTGCTTTCAGTGTAATCAATTTAAAATCCAATAGGTTTTGAACGAATAGAACTGTTCCTGGATTTGGCACACCTGCTAAACTACGCAACATAATATGAAGGGCCTTGGACAAATGGTGAATAAGAACAACATGTCATTCCAGCTAGCAGAATGATAACATCTGCATCTCTAGATCCCTCCATCGAGCAGGCCATCAGTGAGAGTGGCTAGACAGCAGCTAAGAAAAAGACTCATGTTTTGATGAACTGATGAGACAAAAATGTAACTTTTGGAAAAGAATTCCAAGCACTATATTCAAATATTTAATATGTTAGGATAATACCATACTTAAAACGAAGCATGATGGTGGCAGCATCATGCTATGGGGTGAATCTGCAGGACAGAGAAACAGCTTAGAACTCCTCACATGCAAGCTCAGACTGGAACAACGGTTCCCCCTTTAGCATGTCTTTGAATGAAGCATACAGCTAAGACAAAGCTAAAGTGACTTCACAACAACTTCTAACTGTTACTGATGTGAAAACCCATAGAACATATATAAAAGACCAGAGGTCCATGTGTACAAAACACAAGTAGACATAAAGCCAGGATTGCTTCTACAAATGAATGGTCTGAAACCTGTTAAATGAGATATTGATTTACAATTTAAACTACAACACATAGTTTGCAAAACGTATTACTTTTACTCCACTGTATGTGGTTATAGTCTTGTACATTTCACTTTTAGCTCTTTTGACAATGGAAATACAGTAACAAAGCAAGAAAGAGTTGTTTGGATCGTATGAAACTTTTTATACATGAATGTATTGATGATATTCAGTAGCTCACAAAAGTCAGTACACCCCTTACATTTTGCTATTTTATTATTTCTTCTCATGGGATAACACTGAAGATATGACACTTTGATACAATGTAAAGTAATCAGTCTACAGCTTGTATAGCAATGGAAATTTGCTGTGCCCTTAAAATAACTTAACACACAGCCATTAATGTCTAGACCTCTGGCAACAAAATTAAATATGTCCTCCATGGTCGACATCACATAGCTGGTTAAAGACCTTGCGCTTCTTCACCTTCCGCTTGAGAATGCCCCACAGATGCTCAATAGGGTTTAGGTTTGTGGGACTGTGGCCTAGTGGTTAAAGTACCGGACTATGGTTCAGATCCCATCTCTGTCACAGTTGGATCCCTGAGCAAAGTCCTTAACTGACAATTGTTTGTTTTGAAAGACTTTATTAATTGTAAGTGGTTCTCGATATGGGCGTCTGCTAATTGCCATAATTGTAAACATAAATGTCTGGAGACATGCTTGGCCAGTCCAGCACCTTTCCCTTCCTGTTTCTTTGTCAAGGCAGCAGTCTTCTTTGAGGTGTGTTTTTTGTAATTTACGTGTTGGAATACTGCCCTGCGGTCCATTTTCCGAAGGAAGGGGATCATGCTCTGCTTTAGTTTGCCAGAATACATGTGGGCGTTCATGGTTCCTGTGATAAACTGATGCTCCCCACAGGGGGCAGCACTCATGCAACACCAAACCATGACATTCTCAACCACCATGGTTGACTGTAGGCAAGACACTTTGGTCTTTGTACTGCCACACATGCTTGACACCATCTGGACAAATTAAGTTAACTTGGTCTCATCAGAGCACAGGACATGGTTCCAGTAATCCACGTCCTTAGTCTGCTTGTCTTCAGCAAACTGATTTCAGGATTCCTTGTGCATCATCTTTCGAAGAGACTTGCTTTAGGGACGACAGTCATGTAGACCAATTTGATACAGTTTGTGGCGCATGGTTTGACGGGCTGACCCCCCACCCATTTAAACTCCACACTCTGTGTATGGCACTGGGCATTTGTACCCAACCTTTTTGTTCTATCATGGTGATTTCTGTCCTGAACCTGTCTTGGATGTTCTTAGCCACCGTGCTGCAGCTCACTTTCAGGGGGTTGGTAATCTTTATGTAGAGCAACAATTCTTTTTTTCAGATCCTCATAGAGTTCTTTACCATGAGGTGCCATGTTGAACTTCCAGTGAGCAGTATGATAGAGTGTGAGAGCAATAACACCAAATTTAACACACCCGCTCTCTATTCACACCTAAAAACTTGGTACACTGACAAGTCTTCAATACATGTTAACCTTGGGATGGAAAATGGCTAGCTGGACACATTTTGTCTATTTTTATTTAGGGGTGTACTCACTTTTGTTGCCAATGGTTTAGACATTTATGGCTGTGTGTTGAGTTATGTTAAGGGCACGGCAAACGTACAGTTCTAAAAGCTTTAAACTGACTACTTTACATTGTATAAAAGTGTCATATCTTCAGTCTTGTCCCATGAAAAAATGTGAGGCATGTACTCACTGAATTTTTCCCACCTAGAGGTATGTATTTTTTATCATACACATAAACTGTGAGGGAATAAAATAATTACAAAAATGTGATGGGTGTACTCACTTTTGTGAGATACAGTGGAGCCTAAAAGTATTTAGTCAGCTCTGATTGTGTAAGTTCTCCTACTTAGAATGATGAGAGAGGTCTGTGATTTTCATCATAGGTATACTTCAACTATGAAAGACAAAACAAGGAACCCACAAACAAGCCAGATTTCTGGCTCTCAAAGATCTGTTACTTCTTTAAGAAGCTCTTCTGTTCTCCACTCGTTACCTGTACTAATAGTAGCTGTTTGACCTCGTTATCTGTATAAA
>JAUZST010014714.1:0-10502 GCA_034779995.1 Parotocinclus haroldoi
TATAATATAATATAATATAATATAATATAATATAATATAATATAATATAATATAATATAATATAATATAATATAAATGAACATACAACATCATACATACAGTAAGATTGGACTGGCAGTACATGAATAAAATGACAGGATGAATGGAATGAACGGAATAAAAGGAATGAATTAATTAATTAATTAATAGATAACTGATGAATTAATATGGAAATGGACGTATTGTTAGATTTGAATCAATTAGCAAGTGGATAGATGATGAATAATGGGTGTGTGGATTAGTGAATGGATGAATTAATAAACATAACAAACTTGTTCGCTGTAAAAGAGGAACCAGTGTTAAAATGGTAGCGTTTCCGCTCGGACAGTTTTAGCTGCTGCTGCACTGTTTGGGTTGGAAACGGAGGATAAGCTCGATGATGGCGGAGGTAAATGTGATATAAAACCGATATAAATGTGATTTTTGTGTGACACATAGCATCTAAGCTTCTTAACGTGCATTTCGTTTGGTTATAATGTAAATAGAAGCGGTTTAAATTGGGTAAAATGCCAAAGCGCTGAGTAAACAGGGACAGAAGGGTTAGCACATAGGCTAACAGCTAATCGCAAAAACAAGCGTCATCGTTATATTATAATAAGCTTTAATGATTGATTATTAATCAGATCTGATTATTATTAGATTATGGAGTTTCAGAGTGATCTGATCTGATCAGAGTGGTTATTGTATTCAATGTTTAATTACAGTATTAAACCTTTGTTTTGTTAGAGGAGAGAATCTGAGATTAATCAGAAGCTGTAACCGAACTATAAAGATTTAGAATTAATTATTACAGAGAATTAATTACAGATCATTAACCAGAGCTGTATGGCCTTTAATTTAGTTTAATAGATTTGAGATTACTATTCAGATCAGATATAACGCATTTTCATTTATAGAGGGTTAAAAATGATCAGGATAAGACTGTCAATAGATAAATTTAAAGCTGCCAATTAACCTGAGCCTCTAATTCTCATGTGATGATTAACCTTCCTGTTACCCTTCCTCTTACTGTTACCCTTATTCTTACTGTTACCCTCCCCGTTACCCTTATTCTTACTGTTACCCTCCCCGTTACCCTTATTCTTACTGTTACCCTCCCCGTCACCCTTATTCTTACTGTTACCCTCCCCGTTACCCTTATTCTTACTGTTACCCTCCCCGTCACCCTTCCTCTTACTGTTACCCTACCCGTCACCCTTCCTCTTACTGTTACCCTCCCCGTCACCCTTCCTCTTACTGTTACCCATACCCTCCCCGTTACTCTCCCCGTTACCCTCCTTGTTACCATCGTCGTTACCATCTCGGTTATCGTTATGCTTTCAGTTACTCTTCCTGTTATGCTTCCCGTTACACTCCCCGTCACTCTTCCTCTCCCCGTTACCCTTACGTGTACTGTTACCCTTCCCATTACCGTTATCCTTTCTGTCCTGTTACTGTAAGACTCTGTTACAGTAACACTGTAGGTTTTAGTGGAGTTAGTTTGGGTTTAATACGTCACTGCTTTTCCTCTCAGACACACAGTTTACAGGATCTGAGGCAGCAGGCCACCGTTGCCTCTAAAGTGTTTGTGCAGCGCGACTACACATCAGGAACCATCTGCAAGTTCCAGACCAAGTTCCCGTCCGAACTGGAGACCAGGGTGAGAAAACAGAACATTGTCCATCACCAGCATGGACTGATAGTAAAGATCACATATTATTTTATTAGATCATCTAAACTGAGGTCATAAGTTCCTAACATCTGTTAAGCGGTTAGAATTGGTGAAGAGCTGCTACGCTCTGAGATTCTTGTTATAATTAATTAATTAATTTATTTATTTATTAATTATTACAGATTGATAAGCAGCAGTTTGAGGAGACAATCCAGACCCTGAACAATCTGTATGCAGAGGCAGAGAAACTTGGGGGGAAGTCATATTTAGAGGGATGTCTCGCCTGTCTCACCGCCTACACCATCTTCCTCTGCATGGAGACGCACTATGAGAAGGTACCGATCAGGATTCGTCTAGGGTTATTATGGGTTAAAACGGGTTATTAGAGGTTATAACAGGTTATTACGGGTTAAAATGCCGCGGGGGCTGGAGTCATATTTAGAGAGAGACGCACTATGAAAAGGTACCGATCAGGATTTATTTAGGGTTAGTAGAGGTTATAACGGGTTATTACAGGTTATTAGAGGTTATAACTGGTTATCACATTTTATTAGAGGTTATAACGGGATATTACTGGCTATTATAGGTTATAACAGGTTATTATGGATTATTACAGGTTATTATGGATTATTACGGGTTATTATGGATTATTACGGGTTATTATGGATTATTACGGGTTATTAGAGGTTATTACGGGTTATTAGAGGTTATTACGGGCAATTATAGGTTATTACAGGTTATTACGGTTATTACAGGTTATCATGGATTATTAGAGGTTATAACGGGTTATTAGGGGTTATTAAAGGTTATTAGAGGTTATAACGGGTTATTAGAGGTTATTACAGGTTATTAGAGGTTATTAGAGGTTATAACGGGTTATTAGAGGTTATAACGGGTTATTAGAGGTTATTAGCAGTTATTACTGGTTATTAGCAGTTATTACTGGTTATTAGCAGTTATTACTGGTTATTAGATGTTATTACTGGTTATTAGATGTTATAACAGGTTATTAGAGGTTATTATAGGTTATTCTGGGTTATTCTAAGATATGGGTTATTACTGGTCACTAAATTTTAATAAGGGTTATTACAGGTTATTAGAGGTTATTACGTGCTATTATGGGTTATTAGAGGTTATTACAGGTTATTCCAGTTTATTTAAATTTATTCCAGGTTATTATGGGTTATTCTAAGATTATTACTGGTCACTAAATTTTACTTAGGTTTGTTACAGGTTATTACGGGTCACTGTGTTTGGGCATTTAAGCATCATCAGAAAGGATATAAATAATCACTGTACATGTTTAATCTGACTAATTAATCATTCTTAACATTTGTTTATTAAACATTAAGTAATTTTGCATTAAATGAAAGGACGAGCCGTTCAGTGATCGGGACATTTGCTTGTTGTTTTTGTTTTTTTGTTAGGTTCTTAAAAAGATTGGCAAGTACATCCAGGAGCAAAATGAGAAGATCTACGCTCCTCTGGGTCTGCTACTGACCGACCCCATCGAGAGAGGGCTTCGGGTCGTATCCTTCACCTCATTCACACGTACAAATGGGTCATGTTTCGGGATGGATCAGAGACGATGCTCTTACTCTTTATAGCTTCCATCTTTCAAAAAAGGAGACTGTAATGTTAATGCTGTAGGATTATTCGAGACTCTAATATAAATCTTTTTTTCTATACTATTGGTGTCATGTTCGGTTTGTTTCTTAACCACATGCTCTTCAGGTGGAAATCACCATATTTGAGGACAGAAGCATTGGATCAAGATAAAAGCATGCCAAAGGTAAACAAGTCTAATTTCGGAACCACCGTTTGACTACAGATTTTGGTCTAGGTGTCGAGATTTAATTTGGGTTCAGGGTTACAGTCATTCCCTCACCTGTGGACTTCAACGTTTGGGTGGAACAGTGGGTGAATAATTATGGTAAACAACAGCATACCAATAATAAAGCCTGGGAAATCATAACAACCACCTAGCAACACCATAGCAATAATTTGGGAAAATATAGCAACGACCTCGTAACACTGTAGCAACACCATAGCGACCACCTGGGAAACCAATGGCAACACCATAGTAGTTACCTAGCAACCACTTAGAAACAGCCACTTTACAACACCTTAGCTACCACCTAGGAAACCATAGCAACTACCTAGCAACAATGTGGCAGCTGCCTTGCAATACCATATTCACCACCTACCAAAGGAACCCAGTCATGGCAACACCATGGCAACCCTTTAGCAACTGCCCAGCAGTACCTTAGCAACCAACTGGTGTAACCATAGCAATCACTTAGCAACACTATAGCAAAACCTGGGATACCATAGAAACCATCTAGAATACCATATCAGCCACTTAGTAATCACTAGGCAACCACCTCCCAACACCATGGTCATTTTTGCAATGCTTTGGCTTCCACCTGTGGGAAATAGCATAGCAACTACCTGGCAACAACATAGTAACCACTTAGCAACAGTGTGGCAACATCATAACAACCAATCCACCACCTACCACACGAACCACAGAGTAATGCCAATACCATGGCAACCACCTAGAATACCATAGCAACCACTTAACAACTGCCTTGCAATACCTTAACAACCACCTACCAAAGGTACCACGTAGCAACACCATAGCAACCACCAATTCACCACCTACCAACTGAACCACCGAGTAATGCCAATTCCATGGCAACTACCTAGAATACCCTAGCAACCACTTAACAACATAATAGACCACACCTACCAGATCTCTAGCACCTTATTGATCATGTATCAGTAGCATACCTACTGAAATTGACGGTCGCTGTGCAATCATTCTGCATTTCCATCCTCTTTAACTTTTCTTTCCTTGCAGGAGCTCATGATTTGGACTCATCACTCGGTCTTGCTGGATTGAGATCATTGTTGGCGCCTCCCCTGGCCGCTCTCTGAACTCCGCCTCGTTACTCCTCCTGCAGTATGAAGCCTGACGTCGCCTTCCTTCAGACAGCAGAGCTCGTTTGTTTATGATCCTGTAACGTACCGTCTTAATTAACAGAAAAGCCTTTTAATCACCGTATTTTATAGATATTCCTTTTTCACGCGTTTGTTTTCCTCTCTTGGCGTCCTGTTTTGTTTTTGTATTTACTGGTGTGTGTGATGAAGAGTAGAAAAGACGTTCCGCTGTCCACTCACAAATCTCGTTAAGCATGTGCTGTTGCTAGGTTACTCTTTATATCATGTATATATTAGAATTAAAATCATCTTATAAGTCGCCCTTAGTCCGGATTCTGCAAGGTGAGGTCTGAGTCGACAGAGGGCGGAGTTTAACATAAAAAATTGTCTCTTATTATAAAGTGTTATCGGGTTTAAACATGAAAGTGTTTCAGACTTCAGACCCCTACGAGTCATAAACCGAGTTTGTTTTGATTAAACAACCAGTTTTAAACATCAAGGGATGAGCCCTTAGATCAAGGTGTTTCTGTCTGACATAAAAGGGTTTAGCTTTGACATCTGTTGCTTTAGTACAACATCAAAGAGTTTATTTCTGATGTCAAACCTCTAAAAGTCATGAACAGAGACTGATGGTCCATCAAATAACACAAAAAACATCAAAGGGAATTGCATTCAGTATCAAACGGTTTAGTTTAAACATCAAAGGATCTGGTGTTTAGTACGGATTAACGCAGACATGAAAGGGTTCAGGGTTTGTGAAAGTTTAGTTCTAACATCAAAGGGTTTAAACATGAAAGGCTTAGCACAGGCATCAGAGGCTTTAGTACAAACATCAAAGGGTTTAGTTTAAACATAAAAGAGCTTAGAGGCTTTGGTACAAACATCAAAGGGTCTGGTTTAAACATGAAAGCGCTTAGCTGTGACATCAGAGGCTTAAGTACAAACATTAAAGGGTTTAGCTTAAACATGAAAGAGCTTAGAGGCTTTAGTACAAACATCAAAGGGTCTGGTGTTTGGTACAGACAAATCAAAAGGTTTAAGGGCTCAGGGCTCCCGAAAGTCTAGTTCTAACATCAGAGGGTTTAGTTTAAATATGAAAGAGCTTAGCTCAGACATCAGAGGCTTTAGTACAACCATCAAAGGGTTTAGTTTAAACATCAAAGGGTCTGGTGTTAAGTATGAGAAATAAGTTAGAGAAATCAAACGGTTTAACTCTGACATAAAAGGGTTCAGTTCAGAGGCTCCTTAATGTCTAGTTCTGACATCAAAGGGTTTAGTTTAAAGATGAAAGGCTTACCACTTAGAGTAGGCTGCTGGTAATCAAAACAAGTCCTGAGATCTGCCCTTGTTGACCCAGACACACCTGTTCTTGTTTTGGCCACGCCCACTTTCACTTTTTACCTTCATTACCTCCATTTCTTTGGAGCTTCATCAAAGTCCTGTTTCTGTAAACACAGAACACTTTTAATACTTTTAATTTGTGCCAAAGCCCAAACCTGGCAGGAGGGTCCAGAACCATGTGGATCTGCTTCTATGCTTTTATGGAAGTTTTATTCCTGTCACAAAAGAATTATAGTTTGTTTTTGTTTTTGTATCTGGTCCTTGTTAAGTGGAACGGACGTTCTGATCTCAGCGACACGGCTGCAATGTGATATCAAAACACTAATATCTGCTGATTGGGTCTGTGTCATCAGAAATGTCTTTTCTTTAACTTATGTGTCCTTATTGGAGATATGCATCGTAATAAAAGCCTTCGTCCTTCGATCTGCTGTTGTGGTTTTTAGATTAAAAACAAACACAAAGCACTGGTGCTTGTTTATACACATTTTGACTGAATAGTATCGCATTTATTGGCTGTTACAGAACAACAATAGTTTGTACCGCTTGTGCTCGAAAATCAAGCAGCGTCTGTAAATGTGAGCAGCTTTTATAGCCTCTCAGCATGTGAGACACATGGCGCCATCTGCTGCAAACTTTGAAAAGTGCTGCTGTTCGCAGTGTCACTAAAATCAGCTTGATCGACCCAATTAGAAGAAGACAAACGAATAAAAGATTAAATGTATGTGAAATAATAATAAAAAACATTATCTAACGCATTACGTGTTCATTTATTTAGTTAATAGGATCTTTTTTAACTATGTCGTTCCACTTCCAGCCACTAGAGGCTATCGTACCGAATGAACGAGACTATTGGTGCTGGCTGTTTTTAATTGAACGCGACTGGCGTTTCTGTGCAAGATTAACACGTTTTTATTCGAGAGCGAGTGGCGATTCATCACTTGGTAAGAGGATTACGATCTTGTTTTAAGATTGAAAGCAGTTCAATTGAGTTCCTGTTAATTTTCGCTAAGCGAATATAGGCAGAAAAAATAGTTTCGAATATATCCCCTACCCGTTTTGGTTTGAACTGCGCTGATTGGGCGGTAGCGCTCCCAAACCGTGCTCTGATTGGATACGGAGAGAATGATAGAACCAGATAGCAAATGTGAGTGCGTGAGGCAGAAAACGGGTGTGTAAATAAGTACTAAATGAAAAATATAATTAAATCATAGGTATTTATTAAGGTTCCTCTTTTAAATAAACCCGATTCGTTAGGGTCAGATATGTATTACATCCTGACTTGTTTAATTTGGATTTTAAAAAATGTACAAATAAATGTAAACACTGTACAGCACGAAAAAGATATCTAGTTAAAGTTACGAATAAATATGATTTAATGAATACATAATAGACAGAATTTTTAATAAAGTGTGACTTTATCGAAAATGTCTGATCTTGGTGTAACCACATAATCGGATCATCCTTATCTGATCTGTTTGCGTCTGTAATGTAGATTATACATTATTCTCACACACCAACACTTAATTAATTAACTTAATTAATCTAATCGATTTGTTCTGGCAGCTTGTCCCCGTTTCCATGCTGGCGTTTTCCACTCTCGATGGACGCTACCTTCCCAAACAAGAAAACGAATTTGTTCATAAAGTCCTCGATGAGCTTGATGGCTTCCAGCAGAGAGACGATCAGAAACGGTAAACGATGAGATTTAACTTACGTTGACCCACCCGGGGTGCCAAAACTTTTGCCTAAATTTGTAATTGGGTAGGAGGTACCAGTGCTGTATGACATCATGGTTTAACATTTCGTTTCTTTTTTTCGTTTTAATGAAGGGTCCTGCTGTTCCCTCCACTGCCCAGTCGGCTTCGATTTCTGATCCACAGGACGGCCGAGAAGTTCCCAGAACTCAGCACCTTCTCTGTGGGCGAGGCCTGGAGCCGCCGGGTCGCTGTCTGTTACTCTCACCTCAGGTGAGCTCCGGGTGTCTCCACCTTTGGCCACGTGGGTGCATGTTTTTGTTCTTTAATCAGTTCTTGTAGTAAAAGGTGTAACACCAGGTCACCGAGAGCTCTGTGATGACGTCATCGGTTACAGTTCCAGTTTAAATTTTCTCAGTTAGAATTTAAATCTAAATATTTAGACAGTGCATTTCTATGGGAGATGTGTAATGATAAAATCTATAAAAATTATAAATAGTATCGAATCGAGTGAAACCTCTCTAACAGAAACACTTGTGTTTCAATGTGTGGAAAAAGAACTATAAGAGAGAAAAATATAAAAAGTCCTGTATAATTATGAAAAGAACTACAGATTATCCTCTGTGTGTATGCGCGTGTGCGTATGTGCGTGTGTGTATGTGTGTGTACAGGTTATCAGAGGATGAGTGCAGCAGTGACACAGACCCGAGGTTATGTGAGCAGTCCTGCACCCTCAGTGGGGCGATGGATGTTAAACCCCGTCCAGCTCTGGGCAGAGGGATTAGACGCCCCGATAAAGCCGTGTACGTCCCCCGGGCTCTCCGAAAAACCCAGGGCGAGGCCAGCCTGAACTCCACCAGCTGCTCCTTGAGCCTCAGCATCTCCAGCGCCGGCCCCGGCGATTCAGCGAGCCAGTGTGAGCCGGCCATTCAGGTGGGGGTGGAGCCTACCGACAGGGATCATACAGTTTCTTACTTCATGGCCATGAGTCTGGAGGACGGGTGCCCCCAAACCCAGACGGATTCCTCCAGGCGGGATGAAGGGGAGACGGACGAGTTGTACCCTGAGGTCAGAGAGCAGAATGGTGTTTAAGCTATGGGAGGACCTGCAGGTGTTTCTATATGATGTTTGTTTACGTTTAAGCAGATAACGGCTCGTCTGAAGGAAGAAGCACCGCTGATAGAACACGCACACAATGATTACTCCAGCTACGAGAACATCTGGATCGACCACGGCCAGTTCACACACGTCATCGAGATCTACGACTTCCCCTCCGTCTTCAAAACGGACGACCTGCTGGACGCCTTCGCAGGGTGCAGGTGATCCGGGACCAAACGCCTCCCAGTCCTTACCCTCTAACATTACCTCTGTTCACCCAAATCAAACAGGAGCTCAAATCTACATCGAGTAACGGAAATACCGCTACTGAAATACTGCTTAAATACTAAGAAATTATTATTTAAATACTGATTACAAACTAATAGATTACTAGTCAAATACAGATTAAATACTAATAAAGTAACAATAAAATACATATTAAATACTAATAAATTATTATTTAAATGCGGAATAAATACTTGATTAAATACGAAGAGTATTGATACTAATACTAATCATGTGCTCATCAAATACTAATATGGTTTTGATTTAATAGTAATAAACTACTGAATAAATACTGAAAGCTCTGATTAAATACTAATAGAGTATTGATCAACTACTACTTACATGTTGATCAACCACAAATCAAGTTCTGGTTAAATTCTAAAGTACCAATCAGCGAGATTCTAATTCTGGTAAAGTTCAGATGGGGAACAAATGAGTTTAAGGGAGGGAACTAGGGTTGAACTGGCGCCCCCTGCTGATTATAAGGCTGCTTAGTCACAGACTGGTCGTACAAACCATCATAACTGCTGTAATGGTCTGTCTTTAACGCTGGATGTCGTGTGTTTAACAGTGATGGAGGGATGAAGATTAAGTGGGTGGATAACACTCACGCCCTCGGTGTTTTCTCCAGCCCGTCAGTAGGTGGGTTTATAGTATGTTTAGAAATAATTTAATCAAAGTGCCTCGTTTCTCTGGAATTAACATGAACACTAATAATCTGTGTGTGGCCATTTGTTAATCATTTAAACTCTTCTGAGTACCAATGAGGGAATGAATAAAACTCAACTGTGCATATAAACATACACAAATCAGGGTTGCCAGATCCCACCAGAGAAACAAGCCCAAAAGAAGCAATTGGTTGACAGAAAAGTCCAGAACAGGCGATGTCATGTGTCTGTCTGTCTGTGTGTGTGTAGCACTGCAGGCCCTGTCCCTCAGACACCCTCTGCTAAAAACCAGGACTCTATCTGAAGGCAGTAATAAGGCCAAAGGCAAAGCAGCGAGACGTGCAGGTACATAACGAATAACTAAATAAAGAACTCGCTAAATGTTTTGCCTGTGGAATTCTGTTTTGTTTGTTTATATATGTATATTAAACAGGTGTTCCTGGGGCCAGAAGTTTGTCTGATACACACTCATCACATTTCTTTAACCCTGAAATTGAGCTATTAGAGATATTTCTCATCAGACAAAAGCCCCCTGGCTGGCCCACACCCTGCTGTAAAGCATTTAGCACCTCTTAAGTTTTTGGTAATACCACACCGACCCCCCCACATCCACAGAAGGTTCCACTGCATCTCCCGTCCCGTCTCCATCCCTGCAATCTCCAATAACAACTCAGACTCATTCTGTATCTCTTCCCTGTCAACTTACCTTACTCTGTGTGTGTGTGTGTGTGTGTGTGTGTGTGTGTGTGTGTGTGTGTGTGTGTGTGTGTGTGTGTGTGTGTG